>SJYX01011107.1:240158-268157 GCA_006410675.1 Oreotragus oreotragus | reverse complement strand
CCTTTTCCTGTCATGTGGCCACTGCTGAGTTTTCCAAATTTGCTGGCATATTGAGTGCAGCACTTTCACAGCATCATCTTTCAGGATTTGAAACATCTCAACTGGAATTCCATCACCTCCACTGGCTTTGTTCATAGTGATGTTTTCTAAGGCCCACTTGACTTTGTATTCCAGGATGTGTGGCTCTAGGTGAGTGATCACACCATCATGATTATCTTGGTCGTGAAGATCTTTTTTGTACAGTTCTTCTGTGTATTCTTGCCACCTCTTCTTAATATCTTCTGCTTCTCTTAGGTCCAGACCATTTCTGTCCTTTATTGAGCCAAGCCCATCTTTGCATGAAATGTTCCCTTGGTATCTCTAATTTTCTTGAAGAGATCTCTAATCTTTCCCATTCTGTTCTTTCCCTCTATCTCTTTGCATTGATCCCTGAGGAAGGCTTTCTTATCTCTTCTTGCTATTCTTTGGAACTCTGCATTCAGATGCTTATATCTTTCCTTTTCTCCTTTGTTTTTGGCTTCTCTTCTTTTCACAGCCATTTGTTAGGCTTCCTCAGATAGCCATTTTGCTTTTTTGCATTTCTTTTCCATGAGGATGGTCTTGATCCCTGTCTGCTGTACAATGTCACGAACCTCCGTCCATAGTTCATCAGGAACTCTATCAGATCTAGGCCCTTAAATCTATTTCTCACTTCCACTGTATAATCATAAGGGATTTGATTTAGGTCATACCTGAATGGTCTAGTGGTTTTCCCTACGTTCTTCAAGTTAAGTCTGAATCTGGCAATAAGGAGTTCATGATCTGAGCCACAGTCAGGCCCTCGTCTTGTTTTTGCTGACTGTATAGAGCTTCTCCATCTTTGGCTGCAAAGAATATAATCAATCTGATTTTGGTGTTGACCATCTGGTGATGTCCATGTGTAGAGTCTTCTCTTGTGTTGTTGGAAGAAGGTGTTTGCTATGACAAGTGCATTCTCTTGGCAGAACACTATTAGCCTCTGCCCTGCTTCATTCCATATTCCAAGGCCAAATTTGACTGTTACTCCAGGTGTTTCTTGACTTCCTAATTTGCATTCCAGTCCCCTATAATGAAAAGGACATCTTTTTTGGGTGTTAGTTCTAAAAGGTCTTGTAGGCGTCCTGGAAGAGCAACCTCAAGCCCGAGGTCAGGGGTGGCAGCTGAGAGGAACAAACACTTGTCCAAGGAATGGTGGCTGCGTGGACACAGGAGGGCCTAGAGGAGCTACTCCATGTTCAAGGTCAGGAGAGGCAGTGGTGAGGAGATACCCCTCATCCAAGGTAAGAAGCAGTGGCTGCACTTTGTTGGAGCAGCTGTGAAGAGATACCCCACGTCCAAGGTAAGAGAAACCCAAGTAAGACGGTAGGTGTTGCAAGAAGGCATCAGGGCAGACACACTGAAACCATAATCACAGAAAGCTAGTCAATCTAATCACAGTAGGACCACAGCCTTGTTTAACTCAATGAAACTAAGCCATGCCCTGTGGGGCCACCCAAAATGGGCAGGTCATCGTGGAGAAGTCTGACAGAATGTGGCCCATTGGAGAAGGGGATGGCAAACCACTTCAGTATTCTTGCCTTGAGAACCCCATGAACAGTATGAAAAGGAGGAGCCTGGTGGAATATAGTCCATGGAGTTGCCAAAGAGTCAGACATGACTTAGCCACAGAACAACAACAAAATTGGTTTCGTGGTTCTCATAACTCTTTGAGAGAAATTAGCCCCTAGTTCCTTTGAAGAAGAAAAATTTTGCAACTTGACAACCTATCTTAAATAATTGTTTCCTGACAAATTCAGCACTCTGAACGCTCAGTGATGGAAACACGAAGCTTGGCAAACTTCTGCTGTGCAGCTGTCTTTTCTAGTAATGCTCATAGTACCTTCTGATGTATAATTAGCTATGCACACACTTTTCTCCTTTACTGTTTCGTGCAGTGCTTGAGGGCAGAGATTTATGTCTTCTGCATCATTTTGTGAAATTCCTGGTGCATAGTGAGTTGCATATTTAATGTATTTGAATTAAATGCAGCTGATAAACTTCTTAGTGTCTAAATCTAGTACATAGGGCAGGAGATAACCTATACTTGAGCATAAACAAACTGTCACAGCTTGGCTACAGAAGGAAAACTTTAGGGAAAAGACCCTTCTCATTGGCATGCTGTAAAGAGCTTTCTTCCTCTTTCCTCAGCATGCTGTCCTATTAAAATGAACCACTTTTTCCCTTTGGACTCATTGATCAGGAAAGCAACATATTTAATTGTAAGACAGTGTTGACTGACCTTAACTATCTTGGCCCAGAAGGTTTCTCTTTTCTCTACAGAAGAACACATGTGATTCTAAGATAGAAATGAAAGCAAATGCAAGAGGTAGAATTTTAGGTTCTGTCTTTTATCTTCCAATCACGTGTCTTTGTTCCAAATAGAGAAATGACTTATTGGTCAAAATTTATTTACATAAACTTAGTGTAAAATATGGGATTTCTTGGTGACTAAGATGGTAAAAAATTTGCCTGCAATGTGGGAAACCTGGGTTCAATCCCTGGATTGGAAAGATCACCTGGAGGAGGGCATGACAATCCACTCCAGTATTCTTGCCTAGAGAATCCCCATGGACAGAGGAGCCTGGTGAGCTACAATCCATGGGGTCGCAAAGAGTTGGCTATGAGTGTGTGACTAAACACACAGCACAGTGTAAAACATACAAGCAGGAGTACATATTAATATTAGAATACAGAATATTCTAATAGTGTTGCACAGTGTCTGTTAATTCTGATCCCAAATCTCCCTCTGTTCTCCGGTCTTCTGTCTTGTCATTTGGTTTGAGGCTTGCCACAAGGAAAAAAATTACCTTAACCTTTACACCATTTTCCTCTAGGAGCAGTATTTCAGACAGCATCTTTTAAGTTCAAGATCTTAAATCTACTTCTATATCCTCGCTCGTATTTAATATAATGTCTTCATCATTCTTATCTCTATTTTCCCACTCTTACTCTGTGTATTTTCTACCTCTATAGTCAATATTAAAGCCTATCTCCTTTTAGGCATAGTAAATCTTTTTGTATTTTTATGGTTCAACTTCTGATTACATTTAGGTGTTCCTACTTTCTGCTTCATTTTTCTCTATAGTCAAATGGGGAATATTGGACTTAGCTCCTTTTAAACATATAATGGCTTTTTCCCCCACTCATTGCCTTGTATTTCAGCTACAACTGAAATTTGAATTACTTATCTATTCTATCTTAGTAAAAGTTAATCCTGATTTTGCCCAGCATTTATGGAATTTAAAGCTCCACAACAAAAATAAAACTTGACGTGCACATACTCAGGCATTTTTACTGAACCAACTTTTGCTTTGTGATGTCTGGATGGTACACAGATAAAGTTTTAAGAATCTTTCATTGTAGATTTCTGTCAGTATTTCTTTAATTAAAACATACATCTAATTTGTTTGGAAGATTTCTGGGTCCTGAAAGAAAGGATTATGATTAGTAGATAAGTCTGAGATGAAGTCTAGAAACAGATGCTCTTTAATCAATATCCCAGGTCATTTTGATGGATATATGCATTGACAAACACTAATTATACAGTACCTATGACAAAAATTCTATAATGAAAATCTGATACCTTCAATGAATATTAATCAAAATATTCTAAAACACATTTTGTTTTATATAAAATTTTAAAGAGCCTCTGAAATCTTGGACAATATTATTCATATAATCATTTATATATCATATAAACATATATTGTCTTCAGTGCAAGAGACTTTGTTGCTATAGCAGGCAAAGGAAGCAAAAATCTGTGCTCTCATGCAGCTGTAGTGAAAGAGTATAAACAAAATAAATTACTGAAATATATAAAATATTAGCTAGTGATAAAGCCAAAGGAAAATAAACCTGGGAAGAATCAGGGTGTAGAGGTCAAAATTCTAGATCAGAAATTTAAGGAAGATTCCCTTCTTGGGAAAGTGACTTTAGTGCAAACCCTTAAAGACCTTTAAAAACATTTTCTTGGGCTCCAAAATCACTATGGACAGTGACTGCAGCCATGAAATTAAAAGACGGAAGAAAAGCAATGACAAACCTAGACAGCATATTAAAAAGCAGAGACATTACTTTGCTGACAATGTAATGGTTTTTGTAGTCAAAGCTATGGTTTTTCCAGTAGTCTTTCATGGATGTGAGAGCTGGACCATCAAAAAGACTGAGCCCTGAAGAACTGATGCTTTTGAACTGTGGTGCTGGGAGAAGATTCTTGAGAGTCCCTTGGACTGCAAGATCAAACCAGTCCATCCTAAAGAAAATCAACTTGGAACATTCATTGGAAGGACTGATGCTAAAGCTGAAGTTCCAATACTTTGACCACTGATGCAAAGAGCTGATTCATTGGAAAAGACCCTGGGGCTGGGCACGATTGAAGGCAGGATGACAGAGGATGAGATGGTTGGATGGCATCACTGACTGAATGGACATGAGTTTGAGTAAGCTCTGAGAGATGGTGAAGGACAGGGAAGTCTGGTGTGATCCAGTCCATGGGGTCTCAAAGGGTCGGACATGACTGAGCGGACTGAACAATAACAACTTAAAGAGGTGCACTAACTTTTACAGTGCTCGGTTCAATTTAGTTCAGTTCAGTCACAGTCGTGTCTGACTCTGCGACCCCATTGACTGCAGCACGTCAGGCCTCCCTGTCCATCACCAACTCCTGGAGTTTACTCAAACTCATGTTTACAATGCTAGAGTGATGTTTAACATACTTGGGGGAAAAAAAAAAATGTAACCTGGGCTTGCCCCGTCTCTCTTCCTGGGAGATGCTATCTCCAACCTCATCTTCCATTTCACTCTCATTCTTTCTGTGACCTTATGCCTGCTCCAGAACAGAGTTTCTACATTTCATCTCATTTCTTTGACTATAAGGAAAAGATTTTGATAAGGCTATCATCAGATAGTTTACAATATGAGTGGGAAACCAAGTCCAGAGCATCAGAGATCACTTGACTATCTCAGTCTGCCTCCTGTAAAAATAAACATAATTGAATTTCCCAGTGTGTTTGACACTCATCTCTATATCCATTCTAACAAGAGCCATCTGGAAACACTCAGGTCACACCCTTACTCTTTGGCCATGCTGGGGTACAAGGAAGCACTTGGTAGAAGAAATAGCTAAAGCTCTTATATAGGCAGAAACTCTAGGTTTAGCGATCTACCCAGAAGATACACAATACAGGAGAGGTAATACCCATTATGGCCATAATTTCTTTCAGCTCTTTCAGGCTCTGCAGCAAAATATATGAGCACTTTGTTTAATCTCATTAGACACATTCTTTCCACTAGTGTGTTACATAAACTTTTCTGTGCTAACAGATTGATGAATATAATGAGTTATACATCAAATGACAACCCTTACAATGAATCCCACTGAGAGAAACAACTTACAGTGTGAAATACAGTTTCTCCTTCAGGATTTCTTTTAGCTGTTTAGCTGGGCTAGAATTCTACAATTGGACAAAGGCCAACTTATATGATTGACATCTAGGGAACAGAAGCTATTGAAAGGGAAAGGGCAAGAAAATTGGGACCAGTTGTCTATTAAAAAAAAAAAAATAGAAAAAAAATAATTTAATATGAATTTTCAAACTGTGTGTCTTCTTTTTTTTTGAGAACTTACTATAAAGTTTCATTTTATTTTACTCTGTGCATTTTGTTTTTCATAACAGATTTCTGATCTCAAAGACCTCTCCTTTCTCTGTAGTCAACTTTTTTCAAAACCTGTTCTGGTTCTCCCAGGAGCTTTTGCAGTAGTGGCATTTGCAGTTGGTGGAGACGACATTTCTAAAAATTTCCGTCTCTGCTGGAAAATAAGACATATGCATTGACATTTCCAATTTGAGCACAATAGCTCTTCTTTAATTCTGTATTGTAAATGCCACTTCTGTATTTAATTTTCTTTGATTTTTTCCTGATTCATTCATTTCAATAATTCTCACCTCCACAGAACCATCTTATCTTTATTTTTGGTATGTTTATTCTAGTTTTTTTCATAGACCCAGTTTTATGATTATATGTTACTTAATTTACATGCAGGGAAAAAATGAGTTATTATACAACGGATTTGCTCTAGTGTCATAGACATATGTTTTAAATGCAAACATTCTGGGGAAAGGAAAATATATTTAGGTTTGGTGGCCCTAGTGGTAAAGAACTGCCTACCAATGCAGGAGACATGAGACGTGGGTTCAATCCCTGGGTCAGGAAGATCCCTTGGAGGAGGGCATGGTAACCTTCTCCAGTATTCTCACCTGGAAAATCCCAAGGACAGAGGAGCCTGGAGGGCTATAGTTCATACACTCGCAAAGAGTTGGACATGAATAAAGTGACTTAGCACGCATGCACAAGTTCATAATCAAAGTACTCCCTTTACTCAAATAAATGATTGGATGTAAATATTGAAATAAAAAGATGGGAATAATTATGAATTATCTAATTTTATTTTCCTGTCTGAACACTAACAAGTCATTTTGTTTGAAATTGATGCCCATGGTTGCTGAGTATGGGTAGAGGTATTGGAAATTTTGTGAGTACTAACTTATTGACTTTAGAGATTTTGGAGGAAAGTTTTCCTGTTCCTAAATATTTGGGTCCTCATTCTCTCTGGGAACCAAGAGATGTGAGATTCTGACTCTCCTCTGAAGCACTTTGGGCCATTGAATAACCTCCTATTAATTTGTTAGAGGACAGATACCTGAGTCCTACTCAGAATATAATAATATCTAAATGTTAGTTTCTACATTTAAAAAAAAAACCTCAGATGAATCTTATGTTCTCTAGAGTTTGAGAAATACTTATAGTCTTCCTTTCCCTATGGCTGATACCATTTGATCTCTGAATTTAGAAGTTTTTCTTGTCTCTAGAATACATCCTGAAAGTAATTAAAAACAATCAACACAAAATGAGAAAAGGATAGTCTTTTCAGTAAATGGTGTTAGGAAAACTGCATATACACATGCAAAAAGATGAAACTGCATCCTTACCTTACGCCACTCACAACAATTAACTTGAAATAGATTAAAGACTTAGTTTTAAGACCTAAAATCATAAAACTCCTAGAAGAAAGCATAGGGGAAAATGCTTTTTGTTCTTGGTCTTAAAAATAAATTTTAGGACATGATTCCGAAAGCATAGACAGCAAAAGTCAAAAGAAACAATTGGTGCTACATTAAACTAGAAAGCTTCTGCACAGAAAAGGAAATCATCAAGAAAATGAAAAAGAACTAAAAGAAAATATTTGCAAATAATATATCTGATAAGGAGTTACTGTGTAAAATATGTAAAGAACTCACATAACTCAATAGAAGATAGATCCAATTAAAACCAGGCAGAAGATCTGAATAGACATTTTTCCAGGGATTATATATAAATGGCCAATAGACACTTGAGAAGATGCTCAACATCAGTAATCATCAGGGACATGGAAATCAAAACCAATGATATACACCTCACACCTGCTAGAATATCTATTTTCAAAAGGAAAAAAGTGAACAAGTGTTGGTGAGAATATGGAGAAAAGGGAGTGATAATGGGAGGTGATGGATGTGTTAATGAACTTGATTTTGGTAATTTTACAATGTAATATATATATAAATATATAATTTCCACTTAGAAATATATAATTTTATTTGTCAATTATTCCTCAATAGCTAAAAAAAAAAAAGGTATCAAAGAGGGAATAAACAGTCAACACACTGAATAATCTAGGATTCAGCATCAAACTTCTCATGTTTTCTTTTCTCGTCCTTCTTTCTCTCCAGACAGTGTCCGGCAAGTTTTATAATCTGCCAAATAACCTTGCCCCTAGAGAGTTAGAGACCTGGCACATATATACTATTTTTGGTTTTCTACCCATGTTCAGACTGACTTTATTGATCTGAGAGCCTTCAAGTCATGGCTAAATGGCCATGGATCACAGGAGGCATGATTCAACCTCTAAGGCTGAGTTTCACCTCTGGGTTTCCAGCTGCTCATATCACTAAATCAGCTTTGTCCTGTTACCTTGCACTGCTGATTGGTTTCTAGGGTAAGCTCCCTACTAGCCAATAAGGACATCTAGAACAGACATCTTATTTACGAATTCTGGCATTTGCAGAGCTTATGAACTTCCTGACTTTCAATAAGCACATCATAAATACTTGTCACACTAAAAGGAATGAAATAATTTCTGTGCCAGAGAATGATTATAGTGCAAAACCTGATTCGTGCTGTCTATTTCACCATTTAATTCTAATTTTTGCTCTTTGATCATAACTTAACATATTGAAGCAAAAAAGAGAGCCAGGAACATTCTGTTCTCTGACTAAATAATGCTTATTTTAAAATTTCAGAGAATTGAGATAGCTTACTTTCTCTAGACTTAATGAAAGCTTGTGATTCAAAATAAACTAATTATTGCTGAAGTCTAGTTTTCAATTTGAATGAAAGAAAATATGACTTTTAAAAATCTTGATTAAGCCTCTAGCATACCAATAATAATCATTTTCTTTTCACTGACTAGGTTAGAGCTCTCTGGAATCTTTTGTCAATGAGTAAGCCCCAGCTGGGCACAAAAAGTTTGATAAGAGTAATATGCCTTGAAAACAAATATTTATTTGCTTTTTATTGAACTTTTGTGAGCCCACGCAAGTCCATTATCTTCAAGGTTCTGGACCTGGCTATAACTTAAAAATGTTATATGTAAATTATATAAGAAGAATTGAAGTCATTGCTGCATATTTTTCTTCTGTGAAATATATGTGTGCATACCCATGTATCATCAAAATAAGATCTTGCAAGACAATATAAATAAACTTAAATAATAGAAAACATTCAAGTGCAAAACCACACTAGTTTGTTCTAATTTTAAAATTGCTTTACCAAATTATCTGCTATCTTACTAAGATGATAATTAAGTCTGCTAGAATTTTAAGTGAAAATTTCTGAATTAGTGGGTTTGGGGAGGGAAATTTGACAAAATGTAACAACACAAATATACACACTCTTGCAAGTGCTTATCTATAGCTTTATCCTAAAATATGCTAAAATGTGAGAAATGTTTAGAGAAATATGTTTATTGCAGATTTTTAAAAATGACTTCACACTTGAAAAAATTGAAAAATCAACAGTTGAACAAGATTACCACTTGATTTAGGGATTGTGGTTACTCTTGAATATTTTTCTTTGTATACTTTTTTTATATATTTGAAAATGGTTTCTATGATAATCAAAACCTAAAAGACAATTGTATGGTTATTTGAAAAAAATATAATGAATTAACAGTTTACTTAAGATTGTTTCACTAGGTTTCTACTTATGGTTCAGTTCAGTTCAGTTCAGTTCAGTTGTTCAGTCGTGTCCGACTCTTTGCGACCCCATGAATCGCAGCACGCCAGGCCTCCCTGCCCATCACCATCTCCCGGAGTTCACTCAGACTCGCGTCCATCGAGTCAGGGATGCCATCCAGCCATCTCATCCTCAGTCGCCCCCTTCTCCTCCTGCCCCCAATCCCTCCCAGCATCAGAGTCTTTTCCAATGAATCAACCCTTCGCATGAGGTGGCCAAAGTACTGGAGTTTCAGCTTTAGCATCATCATTCCTTCCAAAGAAATCCCAGGGTTGACCTCCTTCAGAATGGACTGGTTGGATCTCCTTGCAGTCCAAGGGACTCTCAAGAGTCTTCTCCAACACCACAGTTCAAAAGCATCAATTCTTCAGCGCTCAGCCTTCTTCACAGTCCAACTCTCACATCCATTCATGACCACTGGAAAAACCATAGCCTTGACTAGACGAACCTTAGTCAGCAAAGTAATGTCTCTGCTTTTGAATATACTATCTAGGTTGGTCATAACTTTTCTTCCAAGTAAGTAAGTTATGGTTCAACTGAGTACGAAAATTGTCTATAAATTACTCTTGAATGTTGGGTCTTAACCAAGCTATTCATCCTGTTAGCAACAGCGGATTCAAGGAATGAGTAAATCGAACCAACAAAGGTTTTCTGAAGCTTATATCCCACACTAAGATCTAGGAAATATTAATACATCAGAAATTCCCACTCTTATCAGAAGCTACTACTTCCAAGCTTAGTTACCTACAAGTTATCTTTCTACTGTATGAAAAATCTCTCTCTCTCACACACACACATGCACTTAAGTTGATACATTTTCATATATTTGTAGAGTGATGGTGACCAGTTTAATCCATATTCTTTCTGGAAGGATAATGTGTGGCACAGAAAAATATATTTAGTTATCACAATATTCCATGAAAGGGAGTAATTTACTTCCTCTTGAAAATAATTGGTATTAAGATGGATCAGATCAGACACTGTCTATGTCTACATCTATATCTATGTCTGTTTTTCTATCTATTCATATTAGTTCTTAAAAGCTCTTTTTCACTGGACATTTTATCACAACAGGTCCTGTTTAAATTCAGAAACTATATCCCACCAGAATTATGCATACAATCTGGGTGTTTATTAGTATCGACTGAGCGACTTCACTTTCACTTTTCTCTTTCATGCATTGGAGAAGGAAATGGCAACCCACTCCAGTGTTCTTGCCTGGAGAATCCCAAGGATAGGGGAGCCTGGTGGGCTGCCGTCTATGGGGTCACACAGAGTCGGACACGACTGAAGTGATTTAGCAGCAGCAGCATAAAATATGAGATAAGAACAGTATTTGTTTACACTGTGTGTGTGCTGTGTGTGTGTTCAGTAGTGTCCAACCTTTTGTGACCCCATGGATTGTAGCCTGTGAGGCTTTTCAGTCCATGGGATTCTCCAGGAAAGAATACTAAAGCAGATTGCCATTTCCTACTCCAGGGGATCTTCCCAACCCAGGGATTGGACCTGCATCTCCTGCCTGCAATGCATATCCTGCATTGCAGGCAGATTCTTTACTGCTGTATCACACTAAACCAATTAAATGGTCTTCTCAGAAGTATCCCTCTGCTTGAATGCTTCTTGCCCCAGCTCCATGAGGCTGTCTGCTGCTGCTCTCTCCTCACTTCATTTTGTTCAAATGTTATTACTTGTAGTGATGTGTGTCCTCAAAAAGACCCAGTAAGGAGACAGACTGGAGGGAGACACTTCCTCTATACCCTGTAACACATTATGAAGATATGCATGTTTCTTAATTTCTCTAATAATTAACTAAAGAGCTAATAAAGGGAAGAGCTAAAGTGTCTCTAAGGACAAGAATGTCTTCTAGTGTCCTCTGCCCCCAATAGTTACATACTGGCTTTAGGTATCACTTCCCTTGGTCTCCAATTAAAACTTTTCTCATCAAAATGTCCTCTATTTCAAGGCCACTCCTACCAATATCTCCACCAACCTCCCCAAATTTTTTTCCATTGGAAGAAGCTCTTGGCCCAGACAACTGACTAAAATTATTGGCTCTGGGACTTGTATTTTGAATCTTTTATTTAGCTCACACTGTGTTGTTTTTTTTTTTTAATATTTATTTTCATTTATTTATTTGGCAGAAGTTCCAGTACTTTGGCAACCTGATGCAAAGAACCAACTCATTAGAAAATATCCTAATACTGGGAAAGATTGAAGGCAAAAGGAGAAGAGGGAACAGAGAATGAGATGGTTAGATACCATCACCAACTCAATGGACATGAATTTGAGCAAACTCTGGGAGATAGTGAAGGACAGGGGAGTCTGGCATGCTGTAGTTCTTGGGGCTGCAAAGAGTAGGATAGAACTTAACTACTGAACAACTGCAACAATAACTATTTGGCAGTGCAGGGTCTTAGTTGCAACATGCAGGATCTTTTTCTCTTTTTTTTTGGTTGTGCCATGTGAACTCTTTTACTTGCAACATCCAGGCTCTTAGCTATAGCATGTGAGATCTAGGTCACTGACCAGGGATCGGACCTGAGACCCCCACATTGGGAATGCAGAGTCTTAGCTACTGGACCACCAGAAAAAACCCAGATACCATTTTTTTTTTTTAAAGAAGAAGCTGACATTTCACTATAAAAGAAATTTAATGCAGGATGCTTGGGGCTGGTGCATGGGGATGATCTGGAGGGATGATGTGGGGTGGGAGGTGGGAGGTGGGTTCATGTTTGGGAGTTCGTGTAAAAAAATAAATAAATACACACAAAAAAAAGACTAAANATACTATCATGTAAGAAATGAATTGCCAGTCTATGTTCAATGCAGGATGCAGGATGCTTGGGGCTGGTGCATGGGGATGATCTGGAGGGATGATGTGGGGTGGGAGGTGGGAGGGGGGTTCATGTTTGGGAGTTCGTGTAAAAAAATAAATAAATACACACAAAAAAAAGACTAAAAAAAAAAATCCATATTTCTGATCCTTCAAATAAATCCAGAATCTCTGTTACTAGTTCATTACAGTTGAGTAGGAGCTGGGTCCTGTAGATAGAGCGGTTGATTTACTTGTTACTACGTGGTCCGTATAGCATCTAGGGAACTTCTCCAGTGGCTCAGTGATAAAGAATCTGCCTGTAATTCAGAAGACACAGGAGATGCAGGTGTCTGGAAGATCTCAGCGTCGGGAAGATCCCCCTGGAGGAGAGCATGGTAATCCACTCCAGTATTCTTGCCTGGAGAATCCCATGGACAGAGGAGCCTGGCAGGCTACAGTCCACAAAGTGGCAAAGAATCAGACAAACTGTAGCAACTGAGCACACACATAGGCATCTGAGTGTGAGACCTTTGCCCAAGACTCGCCTCCCTCTTTATCTCCATTAAAGTTGGAATCATTGATTTTGTTACTATTCGCTTGGGCTTCAGACCTGGTTGCGGGTGGGGAAAGGGCAGTGTCATAGTGAATTTTCATTTACGATGCAAAACCAATAAATGTTGAAGGGAAAAGCAGGAACAGAAGAGAACCAGTTCTCCCCAAGTGAGTGAAGCTATTAAAATACAAACATACACACATACACACACACCCCCTAAAGGATACAATTGAATTTCATGAAAAACGGTGCACTCAAGAGGGTAAATAACAAAAGAAGACAGTAAGACCCATTATTCTGTTTATTTTTTTGTTTTTACCTTCGCATCTCCTGAAATAATAAAGGATCTATGTGTCCATTTCATCTGAGCTTCCTTTAAATTCCCAAGGTCTTTTCAATCTCCCTCTGAGACATGGGGTGCACCGTAGGGGGATAAATCTTCAGTTACTTCTAGTCCTTTAAAATACACAATATGTAAAAGCACATTTTTATATGACACAAGGTAAAGAATAAAATGAAAATAAAAGGACAGATTCAGATATGAGGTCTCATTTCTTCCCATTATTAAATTGGTTAAAAAAAAAAAAGCCTACATTTAGCTCCCCCTTTCCTAGGCTTTTGTAAGTGCATCGCCCTATTCTTTCCTGAGGTTGGTCTATGCTGGGATGTTAGTTTTCCATGCAAGTTCTCAATAAATATTTGCTCTGCGTTCTCACTCTGTGTTTATGCCATTATTCACACTTCCCTTTATCTCCAAGGATTTTATATTGTTGTTAAGGAGTTTTTTTTTTTTTTCCCCTCCAACAGCCTTGACAAAATGATAGCTTCCTGAATTCATTATTTGTGTGAGAGAACTTCAGTTCAGCATCCTACAAATCTGAGAGCTCATCTATGTGTGTCTGACATTCTTGGTTTTCTCTCCATTCTTCACCCTGATTGGAAAGCATACTCCACACTTGTTAGCGAAGAAGCAGAGCCTTGGTTGACAGCGAGGAAAAGTACACGAAAGGAGGGAGCAATGGTTTTGCGATTTTGTCTTGGCTGTATTTTTCAAGTTGGTTTGGATTAGCAAAACATAGTGTTTTATATGAGCTGGGGGTGGTTTAGTCCTAAGTCATGTCCAGCTCTTGCCACCAGGCTCTTCTGTCCATGGGATTTTCCCAGCAAGAATACTGGAGTGGCTTGCCATTTCCTTCTCCATTGTATGAGCTACCATAAGAAAATAATAGCAATGTTTACTCTCAGGATAGCCTAAAATGTCCCCATGCTGTACACTTTGTGGAAACAGTTGCATTAATATTAATGTCTGAATTTCATTAATGTGGAGTGCCCTCTCCAGCTGTTTCAAGATTTAATTTCTTTTCTCAGAGCTTCCATCATTATGCTCTTACATTTTCTTCTTAGAAGCCAAGACCAAGAAAAAACTTTCTGGAAATAATCGATGGGAACCCCTATGCTTGCGCTTCTATGAGTAAATTGTTCAGCCAGGTGGCACGTGTCAGGCTGATCAGTGGGTACCAGTTCCACATGCCAGGAGAAGACTCCAGCTACATGGGGGGAGGCAAGATCATCCCAATACCAGCCACCAGAATAGGAAGTACTAACATCTCTGCCTACTGCGTCTGGATGTCAGAGTTGCCAAGAAAAACACAACAGTCAAGTACTGCGTGAACAATGCTTTGACTCACATGGAGGAGAGACAGCAAGGTCAGCTCCAATAGAGTGCAGGTTCATAGCCAGCAGGCTCCCCTAGGCAGGTTCCTCCAGCAACTGATACAGCATGGTTTGTTTATGGGCACTCTTGTGACATGTCAGAAAGACACCAGTTCCTCCCCACTGGAGTTTGAAATACTGATCGTTGAGGACGCATGAAGACCACTGTTGCACATGCTTATGCAACAAAGGAAGACTCAGTTAGCCTGAAACAGGAAAGACATTCCCACACAAGGTGATAAGCCCTGGACAGGCTATGTGTACTCTTTATCTTTTGGTAAGGAAATATCAGACTCAAGGCCCATTCTCACATGGATGAGTGAGGATCAAAAGACTGCACAGGAAACTACCTTTGCAAACATTATACCATTTCTATGATTCCACTAAGCCAAGCATTTATCTGCAGACAACTACCCAGGGCATTCAGACTGTCAGAGCTGTCATAAACTGTGGTAGGACAAAGGGAATGATCTACTGTTCAACTCTAAATGTTCTCACCTGAACTCTAGAATGAAACAATTTTGGAAGTGTGTGTTCATGTGTTTCATTTACTTTGCCAAAACAAATCCTCTAGTTGTAGCCAATTTTTTTTTTTTTTTTTTTTTAAGAAGAGGAGGTCAGGGCAAGAGTCTTGGGTTAGATTAAAGATAGAAAACCACCATGTTCTTCTTTCCATTTACTTTTCTAGGGTACCTAAGCAGAACATGCTTTATGATTTCCAAGCAAGAAGAACAACATCATCATAAAAAAATGAAAACAAAAGCAAAGCTTCCACAATTTCCTACAACACACACATTAATTAGAGAAAAGCAAATCACAACAGCAATAAAAATGAAACAGAGGCCTTCTCCATGAAAGCTTGGGAAACTCTTAAGGTAGGAGGGGAGTCTTAATTTTCTCAAATCCAAAGCAGACTTTGTTAGTGTTTGCAATCCCAAGAACTGTAGTGTACCAGGTGCCTCTGTCCATGGGATTTCCCAAGCAAGAATACTGGAGTGGGTTGTCATGCCCTTCTCCCGGGATTTTCCCTACCCTGGGGTTGAACCTGGATCTCCTGCATTGCAAGCAGATTCTTTACCACCTAGGTCACCAGGGAGATTTTGCTGAGGCTCCATTAAGCCCACCTTAGCTACCTAAAGTAGGTCACTCTAAGTCCTCTCATCCTGCTTATGAACTGAATTTGTAAACTTAGTCCTCTCTGTCTGGTTTCCCTAATCTTGATTCTCTTTCCACTTCTCTCATCCCACTAGAACATCATTCTTTTGTTCAAAATTTCAGTTTCTATGTTTTATTCTCTCAGCACGTGGACTTGAGAACAGCTTTAATATGTGAGTCCCATATGTGACTATAGTTCAGAAAGAATTTGAGGTTATGAGTAATGGAAACAATTCAAGATTTTGGGGGGTGAAAAGAGAAAGCCTGGGGAAAGCTCGATCCTGTTGGGCAACAGGATCCATTACGAAGTATATGCAAAAGGAAAATAGATTATCAGGCATTCTGTTTATGATGAGCCTAATCTGTAATAGTAGTACTTCAGGAGAACAGAGCTTCAGGCAGAGAAAGTCGTCAGCAAAATACTTAAGCTGTCTGAGTAAAGCAGCCCTTCAGAGTACAAGATAACTAACTGGAGGTGGGAGGATGAGGGAGTGATTGTTAGGGCAGGAGGTCTGGGAAGCAATGGGTGAGTCAGGGCGGAAAATGCCTTAGGATCATCAGAGGGAATTCGTTTTTTACTCTGGGTGAAAATGACAACCACTGCAAGATTTTGAGCAAAAGAATGGCATGACTTCTATCAATTGCTTCAGTCAGAAGAGGACATAAGGTCACAGCAACTGACAAAGGTTGGTGGCTCTGGAGGCTCCTGCAAAATAATACAAGTTCAGAAGAGGGTGATCAGATCAGGTCCTGCATTCGATGGAGGCTTCTGACAGTGGATGCAAAACAGCATTTGTTCCAACAAATTATACTACAAGCGCTTCCTACCCCATATGCTTACACAATGTATTCAAGATTGTCTGAAGAGATGCTAGAGATTGTCTGACCCTCATTCACACGTCTTTCACTTGCCACCAACAATACCAGGGTGTGGGGAAATGACCACTGCTTCCAAAACCTATACATATAAGAGACACCCCCCTCAAGGGAAAATTGAGATAAAAGAGCTTGGTTTGGGGTGGCTAAAATGTGACAGATGCTCACTAAGAAAGGCAAGCTCATTGGTTTACAATTTTAACTAGCTTTTACCCTGGAAAATGCTTTATACCTATCAAAAATGTTGTTAATTATGTTTTAAAAAGTATTGATCTAATCTTCTGTATTTAGCACAGAAGAATTTATTCTACACTTATCTATATAAACTGATTAAGTTTTGCATGACTATTATTAGACTGAGGGAAATCTTAAAATAAGCACGTCTATAGCTTTAACACTTTCCTTGTTTTTATATAGTCTTCATATCAACTGCTTTGATGGTTCTGCAATTTCAGTAGTAGATAATTTGCTTATGATCCCTGCCTTAGTCCATAGCCACTCTATTTGACATTTAGGTTATTTTTGTTTTGTTGATCAACATAGGTAACTATATATATATAATTATTTTCCTCCTTGGGGTTATTTTTAAGATAAATACCCAAGAGGAAAGCTGCAGCATTAAATGTTATAAGTATGTTAACATATCTTGGTTGGTATCAGCACTTTCTAAATTTAGTCAGTATTTTTAAGGTTTTTTTCCAGTGAAAGTGAAAGGGACTCAGTTGCGTCCAACTCTTTGCAACACCATGGACTATACAGTCCATGGAATTCTCTAGATCAGAATACTGGAGTGTGTAGCCTTTCCCTTCTCCAGGGGATCTTCCCAACCCAGGGATAAAAATCAAGTCTCCTGCATCGCAAGTGGATTCTTTACCAGCTGTGTCACCAGGGAAAAGTGAAAGTAGAAAGTCAAGTCACTTAGTCGTGTCTGCGACCCCATGGTATGCAGCCTGCCAGGTTCCTCGGTCCATGGGATTTCCCAGGCAAGAATACTGGAGTGGGTTTCCATTTCCTTCTCCAGGGGATCTTCCCAACCCAAGGATCAAACCTAGGTCTCCCACATTGCAGGCAGACTCTTTACTGAGCTACCAGTAGATAGATAGATATCTACCAGGGAAGCTCAAGAATACTGGAGTAGGTAGCCTACCCCTTCTCCAGGGGATCTTCCTGGCCCAGGAATCTAGCCGAGGTCTCCTGCTTTGCAGACAGATTCTTTATCAGCTGAGCTATATGCAGTGCAAATATAAGATGGTAGAAACTCCAACTAAGGAACTGAAGCTAATGTAATTGTTATTTAAACAGAGAAACTGCTTGCCCTAATCTCTATAAAGAGATCAAAAAGCCTCCCTCACACACACTTTAAACTATAAAGACAAGCTATATGAATCTGATAGATGGTGTAACTGTATGATAATCTTAACAGAAATCTGGTCTTGGAGCTCATACGCAGTAACATGTTAGTACTTCATTATGCATTATTGACTTTCACTCATATTTGCTAAAACAAACATTCCAGAACCATCTGCAACTGGATAAAGTGCTCATTTTGCATGTTAGGAAAACTATAAAAAAATGACTGCATGAAATTAAGGCAACATCTGAGCTTCTCGGGTTGCTTATCACGTTTAAAGTTGACAGTATGGGTCTCAGGAGGCAGCAGAGAGCTCATGGATAAACACAGCAGGTAATAAAAGAACTTAAATGCCAAAAATCACTTTACCATAGAAAAGAGACAGGGAGGTAATGACGAAACTGAAGACATAACACTTAAGACATAACACTTAAGACATAACATTTACTTCTTCAAAGCAATTTCCTTTTAAAATCTCCAAAATAATTACTTCAAATAATTAACCGGCAGAGTGGTCTGTAAACTATCCAACTGCTAAAATTGTTTTGAATGTCCCTCTGCCTGCATGTGCGCTCAGTCAAGCCCGGTTATCTTGCGACCTCATGCACTGTAGCCCACCAGGCACCTCTGTCTATGGGATTATCCCATCAGGAATACCGGACTGGGTTGCCTCCTTCTCGGAATCTTCCCAACCCAGGGATGGAACCCAAGTCTCCTGTGGCTTCTGCGCTGGCGGGCGGATTTTTTTCTTTTTTTTTTTTTTTAACCAATGAGCCACTTGGAAAGTACCCAAGTGTCCCTCTGTACACTCACAATTTTTGGGTGAGTCCACATAAGGCAAAGCAGAGAGAATTCCAAATAAATTTGCCTAGGCTTAATTTCCCTTTTAAGCATCAGGGTTTACATTTCTGATGGAGTTACAAGAGCTCATGAGATCCCTGAAGCAGGGTCTATGTCATATTAACTTTTTTGTTTTTAATTAACCAGCTCTTATGTATTTAAAAAGTCCGTCCTTTACCTAGACGTCTGTAGTATGACATTGGTTGTAAATCAAGTATTCATGTGTCTGTTTCTGCAAACACCATTGTCACACTATCTTTATTATTTTGAGTCTCTAAACATTGATATGAATATGGAGCCCTCCCTTTCTCTTCCTCTAGTTGAACAAAACGTAAATCCTAGAGTATGGGCTGGGGAAGGCAATGGCACCCCACCCCAGTACTCTTGCCTGGAAAATCCAATGGACGGAGTAGCCTGGTGGGCTGCAGTCCATGGGGTGGCTGACAGTCGGACAGACTGAGCGACTTTACTTTCACTTTTCTCTTTCATGCATTGGAGAAGGAAATGGCAACCCACTCCAGTATTCTTGCCTGGAGAATCCCAGGGATGGGGGAGCCTGGTGGGCTGCCATCTATGGGGTCACACAGAGTCGGACACGACTGAAGTGACTTAGCAGCAGTAGCAGCAAACATTGATATCTGGTTGAGAAAATTCTCTAAATTTGCTTGCCTTTCTTGATAATTTTTAACATCTTTTTTAAGATATAATTTACATACCACACAATAAAAATGTCAGTCAATAATTTCACCCATTTAAATTATACAAATAAATAGTTTTTGGTAAAGTCACACATGCATCCCACGATCACCATCCTCATTTCTTTAGAATTTTTCAAGATTTTTTTTGATGATTTTAAGGTCTCTTTTTTTATTTGTTACATTTGGCCACATGGCATATGGAATCTTGAGGTCCCAACCAAGATTGAACCTGCATCCCCTGCAATGGAGGTAAAGTCTGAACCACCAGACCGCCAGGGATGTCCCCATCACCATGTTTATTTTAAGACATTTTCATCACCTTACCAAGACTCCCCATATGCTTTAGATGTCACCTCTTTATCTTCACATCTTCCCCCTAGTTCTAAGTGACAGCTAACCAATCTAACTTTTGTTTCTTTAGATTTATCCATTCTGGACTTTCACATGAATGTGATCATATAATGTGTGGCTTTTTGTGACTGGCTTGTTCAGTTTTTATGTTTTCAAGTTTTATTCATGTTGTAGTATATGTTAGTATACTCCCTTTTATAGTAAAATAACATTCTGTTGTATGAACATGGGGCTTCCCAGGTGGTGCTAATGGTAAAGACTCTGCCTGCCAGTGCAGGAGACATACCTGTATACAGTATTTTTTAATCCATTTATTAGCTGAGTGGCATTTGGACTGTTTCTTTCTTTTGGCTATCATAAATAACCCTGCTGTAAACATCTGTGTACAAGCTTTTCTGTGAATACATGGTTCCATTTCTTTTGGGTCTATACCTAGGAGAGGAATATCTCGGTCTTACAGCAGCTCAACATTTAATCATTTGAGGAACTGCCAGATTGTTTCCATTTTTACATTTTTATTTCCCACCAGCAGTGTATAAAGTTTCACATTTCTTTGCATTCTCACTAACACTTGTCATTATGTTTTGTTTTTTTTTTAATTCTAGAGATTCTATTTTGCTTGAAGTGGTATCTTGAGGTTGGTTTTGATTTGCATTTCCCTAATAAATAATGATGTTAATCATGAATTATCACTAGAACATCAAAAGGAATAAGTGTAAAAAGTACAGAGTGAGGAGAGTCAGAAAGAGAAAGGCAAATATCTCATATTAATGCATATATATGGAATCTAGAAAGATAGTACCAATGATCCTACTTACACAGACAGAAAGAACACACTTCTGGACACAGTGGGGGAAGAAGAGGGTGGGATGATTTGAGAGAATAGCTTTAAACATGCATTACCATATGTAAAATAGATAGCCAGTGAGAGTTTGATGTATGATGCAGGGAAAGAAAAGCCCAAGCTTTGTGACGACCTAGAGGGACAGGGTGGGGAGGCAAGTGGGAGAGGGGTTCGGGAGAGAGGGGCCACGTGTATACCCATGGCCGATTCATGTATGGCAAAAACCATTGCAATATTGCAATTATCCTCCAATTAAAAACACACATTTTAAAAAAGAATTGAAAATGGAAAACAATAAAGATTGTCACATTGGATAAAAACAGCAGGTAGAATATGATTCTGATTTTGTAAATAATAATCAAAATAAGCAATGTTTTTTTTCAATAGCCAAAAAACTATAGCTTTCTTTTTAACACTGAAAAATTTCCACTATACATTATGTATGCTATTTCCTGTTTTAATCATTATGGTAGAGAAAATATTATAGTCTAGTTATATTATTAATGTATGTTAGTCTTCTTTCTCAAAACTGCAATTTTTAAAACTTTTTTAAACATCTTAACAAATTCATTAATTTAAAAAAAATTGCTCTTTGGTCTTGTTCTAATTTATATAAAAATTAATAGTTTTAATAAATTCATGAAATATATAATTTATTTAATCTCTTCTCAGTAGATAAGTGCAACTGAACAATCTTTGTGATTTGGGGAGTCTGATGATGCTCCTGATGCTATTGCAGAGGTGAATAAAATGTTCTATATTCTCAGTGTCACTGGAACTTAAAATAGTTGACATTTTATAAAGCACTTAGCTGCCTGACGAGAACCCATAAAGAGTCTCCTTGAGGTACCAACATTAGATAATCAGAGACTATGAACAAGGATCAGTGTATAATTCAAAGTGGATTGATCATTTTAGTGTGGCAGGTGCATTCCAATTTAAACCTGAATTTCCTCAGAGAAATTGCCCATTTCTCAACAATATTCTTTATTACAGTTAGCAATATAGATGATTTTTGCCTGATTTGTCAGATGATTACATGTGCAACCTTTTCTTCTCTTTTTCTCTGCTCTTTCCTTTCTTCTGCTTTTGGTTAGCTGGTGATTATTTTTTCTTAATCCTCATGAAGATTCAGCCTGGGGTCTAACATTATTTTTACTTTAACAATAAGAACAAATAAATGCATAAATAAATATAGATATGTTTGTTTTTTAAGAAAGACATAAGGAAATGACAGGGATATACAATGAAAATTAGATAGAAACGAATACAAACCTGAAGTCAGCATAGGACTTGAGAAGACCAAATTTGATTTTTTTTTCCTAAACAAGGACTAAAGGACTATTCAGATTTTACATTTTACTAGGAAGAGCATCTGGGATAGTTTCTATTTGCAAGGCATTGTTATCAATATGTGTAAGTATATGTAAAAAGATCTTTCTATTGCATTGATTATTGTGAGGACTGAGCAAAATAATGAGTCTATCTCAAAGTTTCTGAAACTCTTAGAAGCATGCCTGATATATAGAAAAATGCTCGGAGTTAGCTATTATGATTTTATTATTTTTATGTTAGAGTGAGTGGGCAATATATATTTTGCTTGTCCACTTTGAGAACTCTGAGGTGAAAATGTTACCCCCATTAATTCTTAGCCAGACTCTTTTTGTGTAGGACCCTGGAACATGAAGTTAATTCTTGACCTCTGAATGTAAATGCATCAGAGGAAATGCTATCAATTTACTGGGGCTGCCATAAAAAATACCATAGACTGGGTGACTTAAACAACAGAACTTTATTTTCTCATAGTTCTAGAACCTAGAAGTCTGAGATCAGGTTGTCAGCAGCTTTGATTTCCTCTGGGGCTCTTCTTCTTGGCTTGTGGATGGCTGTCTTTTCTGTCTGTTTTCACATGATCTTCCCTCTGATTGTGCTTGTCTGTGCCCTAATTTCCAGTCATAATGAATTAGGGCTTTCTCATAATAATTTCATTTTCCATGAATTACCTCTTTAAAAAATCCTATCTCCACATATAGTCACATTCTGAAGTTCTGGAGGTTATGACGTGAACATATGAATTTTGAAGGGGACACAATTCAGCTCATGGTGGTTTCCCTGATGGACTCAGTGGGTAAAGCGTCTGCCTGCAGTGTGGGAAAGCCGTGTTCAATCCTTGGCTTGGGAAGATCCCCTGGAGAAGGAAATGGCAACCCACTCCAGTATTCTCACCTGGAGAATTCCATGGACAGAGGAGCNGGTGGTTTCCCTGATGGACTCAGTGGGTAAAGCGTCTGCCTGCAGTGTGGGAAAGCCGTGTTCAATCCTTGGCTTGGGAAGATCCCCTGGAGAAGGAAATGGCAACCCACTCCAGTATTCTCACCTGGAGAATTCCATGGACAGAGGAGCTTGATGGCCTACAGTCCCATGGGGTCACAAAAAGTTGGACATGACTGAGTGACAAACACTTTCACTTTCAATTCAGCTCATAACAGGCTCCAAGATGACAAGCACCTACAGGTGAATGTGCTTTGACTGGAATAGAGTGAACTGAGATGGTATAGCCACGATGTGGCCCAAGGAGCCCTGTAGGGAAGTCAGTTAGTTTGACAGCAGGAGGCCAGTCTCCACAGGAGACCCCAGGGAGCTTTGGGGCACATCCAATGCATTGTGTACAGCTGTCAGTGGCAAAGGTCTTTGCAAGGCCCACTTCAGCAAGAATAATCATCGGAGAATTGCCTTCCAATATCTGGATGAGCCATAGATATTTACCCATTATAGACTCATTAATAACAAATATAGGGACCCCAAAGCCTATAATATTTTCTAACAGTGCACAATTTACCAATTTTCTTAAGCTTTAAGGCAGCAAATTTCAAAACAAAGGGTGAAATTCACAAATTTTGTTAAAAAGTGAGATGGAATACAAAACCTGACTTAATGATTTGCTTGTATTAATAAGTACTTAGATAAAAGCTGATGAGCTCGATTTAGTATGTGGTCTTTTAATCAGATGTTCTACTATTTTTCTTAAACACGCTTAAATTTCTTAAAAATTCATATGGCTTGGGAAATGTGTTGCTGAGGACATAAATATACTGGCAGCTTCCAGTGTTGTGGAAGACTTCCCTGGTGGCTCAGACAGTAAAGCGTCTGTCTACAATGCGGGAGACCCGGGTTCGATCCCTGGATTGGGAAGATCCCCTGGAGAAGGAAATGGCAATCCGCTCCAATACTATTGCCTGGAAAATCCCATGGACAGAGGAGCCTCGTAGGCTACTGTCTATGGGGTCGCAAAGAGTCGGACACGACTGAGCGACTTCACTTTCACTTTCCACTGTTGTACCCTACAACCGGTAGCAAGGTAACAGGTCTTCAATTCATGGTGCCTTATGAAAGTAGAACACAAATCACTTGGGCAAACAGGGCCTATGAATGCCCTCAGATATTCATAGTGTATTGTGTATCTGTGCCTTTGTGAATCCCTCCTACTATTCCTACAGGAGGAACTGCCAGAACTTTGACTCTTTTCCAGATAGCTATGAGTTCCGTTTACCTTTATATTATGTGGAGTCGCACTGCAGTAGAAGCGCCACTTTTCATACTAAAAGAGAATGATTATATTTTGAGTCACATTGAAAAAACTGTGTGTTCATTGGATAACACTACACACTGATTTTTCCAAGAATTTATCTCCATCATAAATGGACTGCCTAGCTATTCCTTATGCTGTGTTAATTGTATAAAAGCCAGAGGAATAGCATTTTTCAAATTCTTTTGGGCGGCCTGGCATGCTACAATTCATGGGGTTGCAAAGAGTTGGACACGACTGAGCGACTGAACTGAACTGAACTGAAGGGCTTATAAATAAAGATTAAAAACACTATCAAAGCCTTAACAACTAGGATGCATATGAGTCATAGTCTTGTGGAGACAAGCTAGCTAGTCTAGAGTGTGGTCAGAAGGTGGAGAATGGTTTAGACATAAGTAAAATGGAATGAAAATAAACCATGAAGTTTGATGTTGAGTGTGGGACTATAGATCTTGATCTGATAGGTAATGGAAGTGTTGAAAAAGATATCATAGCAAAAACTGGGCTTTCTGAAAATCAAATTGGTGATGATGTGCAAGACAACGTGACTTTAGGGACATTAAAATTGAGAGATCTTGTAATTTTCTATATGTGATTTCATTAGAGTTGGGAGTAAGTTGAAGCAGGGAAAAGGTGAAAAAAGAGTCAACAGTTGAGATGTTATGAATGTGTGAGATGTGGTGGTGCCTTAGATAATAGAAATGAAAGACGACAGCTGAGTCTAGTATAGCTCCCATATCTTGTGCCTGCAGTATTGTGTTTTCAGGAACTGAAGTGGGTAAACTAGGGAAGGGATTGGGAATGGCCATGAAGTCAGTGTCTGGCGTAAGGATATACNGGAAAATGTGAAAAAAGAGTCAACAGTTGATATGTTATGAATGTGTGAGATGTGGTGGTGCCTTAGATAATAGAAATGAAAGACGACAGCTGAGTCTAGTATAGCTCCCATATCTTGTGCCTGCAGTATTGTGTTTTCAGGAACTGAAGTGGGTAAACTAGGGAAGGGATTGGGAATGGCCATGAAGTCAGTGTCTGGCGTAAGGATATACAAGTAAGGGATAGATGAGTGGATATTATGAAGGTGACTAATTACAAATCAGAAGTTAGGATGGTGAAACTGATTTGAGAGAAGACCTCAAGGTAAAAACTTAAATGTCTAAGTGAGTAAATTCTCTAAGTGGGAAAAGTTATATAGAATGAAAAATGAAGGAAAATCAATGAATAATGTCCACCTTTAGGAAATAGACACATCAAAGGGGGACTGTCAGAAAAGTAGGAGAGGTTTCAAAATTACACTGTGGAAATTAAAGTAGGGGGAAGTTCCAAGAAAGAGCATTGGGTTAAAAACATTGCCCTTTTACATAAACCCTGAGAAAACTATAATTCAAAAAGACATGTATCCCAATGTTCATTGCATCACTATTTACAGTAGTCAGAACAAGGAAGCTACCTAAATGTCCATGAACACATTGAAGGATAAAGAAGGTGCAGTACAGATATGGATTATTAGCCAGGCATTAAAAGGAATAAAACTGAGTTATTTGCAGTGATGTGGATGAACCAGAGTCTGTCATACGGAGTGAAGTCAGAAAGAGAAAAACATCATATATTAACATGCATATGTGGAATCTAAAAAAGATAAATGGTATGGATGAATCCATTTGCAGGAATAGAGAGGCAGACACAGAGAAGAGACTCGTGGGCCTTGGTGGAGAGGGTGGGATGAGCTGAGAGAGCAGCGTTGACGTACACACGCTACCACGTGTGAAATAGATGGAGAGTGGGAAGCAGCTTATAACACAGGGGCTCACCCTGGTGCTCTGTGATGACTGACGGGGTGGAATGGGGTACGGTAAGAGGGAAGCTCAGGAGGGAGGGGGTATATGTAGATTTATAGCTGATTCACATAGTGGTGCAGCACAAACTAACACAACCTTGTAAAGCAATCAGTTCAGTTCAGACAGTCACTCGTGTCCGACTCTTCACAACCTCATGGACTGCAGCACACCACGCCTCCCAGTGCATTCCCAACTCCCAGAGCTTGTTCAAACTCATGTCCATAGAGTTGGTGATGCCATCCAACCATCTCATCCTCTGCCATCCCCTTCTCCTCCTGCCCTCAATCTTCCGCNAACCTCATGGACTGCAGCACACCACGCCTCCCAGTGCATTCCCAACTCCCAGAGCTTGTTCAAACTCATGTCCATAGAGTTGGTGATGCCATCCAACCATCTCATCCTCTGCCATCCCCTTCTCCTCCTGCCCTCAATCTTCCGCAGCACCAGGGTCTTTTCCAATGAGTCAGTTTTTTGCATTTGGTGGCCAGAGTATTGGAGTTTCAGCTTCAGGATCAGTCTTTCCAGTGAATATTCAGAGACTGACATCTTTCAGGATTGACTTATTTGATCTCCTTGTAGTCCAACAGACTCTTAAGAGTCTTCTCCAACAGCACAGTTCAAAATCATCAATTCTTCAGTGCTCAGCTTTCTTTATAGTTCAACTCTCACATCCATATCTGACTCTCGAAAAAACCATAGCTTTGATTATATGAACCTTTGTCGGCAAAGTAATGTGTCTGCTTTTTAATATGCTGTCTAGGTTGGTCATACCTTTTCTTCCAAGGAACAAGTTTCTTTTAATTTCATGGCTGAAGTCACCATTTGCAGTGATTTTGGAGTCCAAGAAAATAAAGTCTGTCACTGTTTCTATTGTTTCCCCATCTATTTGCCATGAAGTGATGGGACCGGATGCCATGATCTTAGTTTTTTGAATGCTGAGTTTTAAACCAACTTTTTCACTCTCTACTTTCACTTTCATCAAGAGGCTCTTCAGTTCCTCTTCACTTTCTGCCATTAGGGTGGTGTCATCTGTACATCTGAGGTTATTGATATTTCTCATAACAAATTTGATTCCAGCCAGCGCAATTATACTCCAGTTAAAAATAAGCTTTTAAAAAAGTTTCAGGCTTTTAAATTTGAAGTCATAAAGAAAGAAGAGGAAGAAAAGTCTCGAGACAAGGAGTTAAAACTACTGCTCTTTACTACAGACATTTAGTTTAACCTCAGGAACAGAGTCTTAACTACAGTATGAAAGGGAATAAACAAGATGAGGAGTTAGTGGGCAGAGACAGCATCTTTGAAGATTTGTGTAAAAGACATGATGTCAATAACTAGAAGAGGAGGAGGATAAAGAGTGGATTTTTCTTGTCAAATGAGGGGGTTTCTCTAAGTATTTGTAAGGGAAAGATCCAAATGGAAGGATCTCTGAGAAATTGGAAGGAATTAAACCGCATGTGGAGGAATAAGATGTCTCTGTTCCCCTTTGCTAGAATTAACTGCTTCATCTGTATCTTTTGGTGCTTTTCTTGCTCTTCCAAAGTCTTGCATGATCAGTTATTGCCTTTGAGGTCTGCATTCCCGAGCACCCCTCTGCATTGGCCCCTTGTCTGACCCTGCAAACATCCTCTGATCTCGCCACCCATGAGATATTTTCTCTTATGCTTGCTATACTTCTCAGATGCAGACTCTCAGTATTCCTCTTCAAAAACAAACTTTGAAATATTAATAGAATATCCCATTTATCACACTACATCTTCTTTCTTATTCATCTTCTTTCTTACCCTTTCTGCCCCATGTCTCCAAAGACACATCTCCTGTCAAGATTACTGATACCTTTTTGGGACTACCCTGGTGATCCAGTGGCCAAGACTCTGTGCTCCCAGGTCAGGGAGCCCAGGTTTGATCCCTGATCAGGGAACTCGGTCTCACATGTCACAGCTAAAGATCCTGCATGCCACAATAAAGACCCAGTGAAGCCAAATAAATATTTTT
>SJYX01011107.1:172544-199067 GCA_006410675.1 Oreotragus oreotragus | reverse complement strand
TTCATAAAACTATTCAGCTTCTTCAGTGTTACTGGTCAGGGCATAGACTTGGATTACCATGATATTGAATGGTTTGCCTTAGAAACAAACAGAGATCATTTTGCCATTTCTGAGATGGCACTCATGTACTGCATTTCAGACTCTTTTGTTGACTATAAAGGCTACTCCAGTTCTTCTAAGGGATTCCTGCCCACAGTAGTAGATATAATGGTCATCTGAGTTAAATTCATCCATTCCAGTCCATCGTAGTTTGCTGATTTCTAGAATGTCGATGTTCACTCTTGCCATCTCTCGTTTGACCACTTCCAATTTGCCTTGATTCATGGACCTAACATTCCAGGTTCCTATGCAATATTGCTCTTTACAGCATTGGACCTTACTTCAGTCACCAGACCCATCCACAACTGGGTGTTGTTTTTGCTTTGGCTCCATCCCTTCATTCTTTGTGAGTTATTTCTCCACTGATCTCTAGTAGCATATTGGGCACCTACCGACCTGGGTAGTTCATGTTTCAGTGTCCTATATTTTTGCCTTTTCATACTGTTCATGAGGTTCTCAAGGCAAGAATACTAAAGTGGTTTGCCATTCCCTTCTCCAGTGGACCACATTCTGTCAAATAAAGAACAGAAATGGTAGGGACCTAACAGAAGCAGAAGATATTAAGAGGTGGCAAGAATACATAGAAGAACTATACAAAAAATATCTTAATGACCCATATAACCACAATGGTGTGCTAATTCATTCACCTTGAGCCAGACATTCTGGAATGCAAAGTCAAATAGGCCTTAGGAAGCATCACTACTAACAAAGCTAGTGGAGGTGATGGAATTCCAGGTGAGCTATTTCCAGTCTAAAAGATGATGCTGTGAAAGTGCTGCACTCAATATGCCAACAAATTTGGAAGACTCAGTACAAATTCATTCACCTTGAGCCAGACATTCTGGAATGCAAAGTCAAATAGGCCTTAGGAAGCATCACTACTAACAAAGCTAGTGGAGGTGATGGAATTCCAGGTGAGCTATTTCCAGTCTAAAAGATGATGCTGTGAAAGTGCTGCACTCAATATGCCAACAAATTTGGAAGACTCAGTACTGGCCAAAGAACTGGAAAATGTCAGTTTTCATTCCAATCCCAAAGAAAGGCAATGCCAAAGAATGCTCAAACTACCACACAGTTGCACTCATCTCACACGCTAGTAAAGTCATGCTCAAAATTCTCCAAGCCAGGCTTCAACAATACATGAACTGTGAAATTCCAGATGTTCAAGCTGGTTTTAGAAAAGTCAGAGGAACCAGAGATCAAATTACCAACATCTGCTGGGTCATCGAAAAATCAAGGGAGTTCCAGAAAAATATCTATTTCTGCTTTATTGACTATGCCAAAGCCTTTGACTGTGTGGATCATAATAAACTGTTGAAAATTCTGTAAAAGATGGGAATACCAGACCACCTGACCTGCCTCTTGAGAAACGTGTATACAGGTCAGGAAGCAACACTTAGAACTGGACGTGGAAAAACAGACTGGTTACAAATAAGAAAAGGAGTCCATCAATGCTGTATATTGTCACCCTGTTTATTTAACTTATATGCAGAGTGCATCTTGAGAAATGCTGGGCAGGAGGAAGCACAAGTTGGACTCAAGATTTTTGGGAGAAATATCAATAACCTCAGATATGCAGATGACACCACCCTTATGGCAGAAAGTGACCTTGGAAGGAAAGTTATGACCAACCTAGATAGCAGATTAAAAAGCAGAGACATCAGGTTGTCAACAAGATTCCATCTAGTCAAGGCTATGGTTTTTCCAGTGGTCATGTGTGGATGTGACATTTGGACTATTAAGAAAGCTGAGCAGAGAAGAACTGATGCTTTTGAACTGTGATGTTGGAGAAAATTCTTGAGAGTCCCTTGGGCTGCAAGGAGATCCAACTTATCCAACTGATCTCCTTCAGATTCAACTGATGTTGAGGCTGAAACTCCAATACTTTGGCCACCTGATGCGGAGAGCTGACTCATCTGAAAAGGCCCTGAAGCTGGGAAAGACTGAGGGCATGAGGAGAAGGGGATGTCAGAGGATGAGATGGCTGGATGGCATCACTGACTCAATGGACATGGATTTGAGTGGATTCCAGGGATTGGTGATGGACAGGGAGGTCTGACATGCTGCAGTTCAGGGGATCACAAAGAGTCGGACATGACTGCGTGACTGGACTGAACTGAACTGAAGGGGAATGATATGAATGAAATTGGAGATAGCAGGTTTTTTTAGATATTTGCAGAAAAATGGAAGAAAGCTGGAATGTGATATCAGAAGAGAGCTTTTTCTTACATGCTCATGCATTTTTGTCAATGATTCAACCAAGAAAGTAAAAATTGATAATTTAAGAGAAGCAGAAGAACATTTCTTGAGCCACTTAATTAACTAAAGAAGATTGGATGAGATGTAGAATCCAAATATAGGGCTCTTAGATGAAAAAAATTAACAATTTATCACAAGTACAAAGGAAGACAGAGTATATAGACTCATGCATAGGTAGAGACTAACTGTAATCTGGAAAGCTATTGTATTGTTTTCCCATTATCTTGATTTTTTTTTTCTTCATGGAGTAAAGCTTTCTGTAGGAGTGAAGATGGAATAGGAGATGGTAGTGATTAGCTTCATAATTTAGTTCACAGATTACATAAACAAGATGGGGCTGTGACATAACTAAAGTGAAATAAATGTCACCAAGATAGTAAGGTAGTGAGTCTCTGGATCTTGTGTTGTTATGGTAGGACAAGTGCCTTGTGCATTGTCTTAGGAGAAAACATGCTGTTTTTGGCTGGAGTAAAAAGTTCACATGAGGAAGTCTTAGAGAAATCAAATTGGAAAGGTAAGTAGAAGTCAGATACCAAGAGCCTAAGGTCACTTGACAAGTAATTTGCTCTTTATCCTGCCATCCAGGAGGAAATTAGGAAGATTTTAAGCCAGGGATGACATCATTAGAGTTTTATTTTTAAAAGAAAAGATTAACCTCTCTATTGTATCTTTCTTTATCTATTGTGGATAAGGCATTTAAAAAAGAGGCTAGAAATAAAATTAATTGAAATAATTATGCAACAGTGCATGCAATGAGTTTGAAAGACTAAGAGAAATGGTAGCAGAGGTAGAGGCAGAAACAGCTTCAAGATATATTGAGGATGAGAATATGGCAAGGATTATTGACTGATTGGAGTTGAGATTAAGGAAAAGTGAGGTCTCAAGGAAGTCCTTGAATGTCTGTCTTTTGTGCCTCAGTGGAAGGTGGTGTCATTCAACAAGTTAAGAGATACTGTGAGAAGAGCAGTTTGGAGGTTGACAATTATTTCTGGTATATATAAGTAGCACTGACAGTGCATAGATGATGTGTAGACGGATATGGCTTGTAGACCCTTCACTTATGACTCTGAAGCTCTGGAAAAAGTCTAGGTGGTGAAAGAAATGGAAATATTTATTTCATTGGTGCATTTCACGTAACTGAGGTAGATGAAATGCCTGAGAAAGGAGGTAGCATGGAAGTAGAAGAGGAAAAAAATCTTGGTGAGCATAACATGAAGAAGCTGTCAGAAGGAAAGAAGACGATAGAAAATGGCCAGGAAATGATGGTGAGAAAATAAAAAACTAAAAATCATGAGCCATTTCAGAAGAGGATTATTGTCCATGAGTGTCAGATACAGCCTGGCAAACGTGTTATATAAGCACTGAAAGGTGGTCTTTGGATTCAATCACCGTACCATCAGTAGTTTCACTACTATGGTGGTGGGATGGGACCAAAAGTCAGTTTGTAGTTAAGCAGCACAGTGAATGGGGAAGGCAGGAGGATAAAGAACAATGATAAATGTAGCATAACCTTGACTGTTAAGAGAAGAAAAATGTGATGAGAAAATATGCAAGAAAAAGTTTTAAATAATGAAATAGAGTTGAGCGTATATCTATGCTCACAGAGAAAAGAGACCGAGAAATGAAATATTCCGAATAAATGATATATAAAACCTGGACGAAGTTGAAAGGAAAGATCTATAATGTGTACAGAGATTAGTCACAAACAAGAAAAGTGATTCTCTTTATTTGAGATAAGAATTGAGGGGAGTGTGTGTGTTTGTGTGTGTGTGTGTGTGTGTAAAAAGCTAGGATGGAATAAAAAAATGTTAAAATTTATGAATGAAGTCCCTCACTCTGTTGTTAGAGGGTAAGGCCCGAGAATTTTAAAACAGTTTTCTACATAGCTGTAAACTTGTACTGAGTACTTGCTAATACCTTTAAAAAATTAAATTGTATTCTTGTTTAAGGCTTTGACAGTTAGCCAGATGTAGAAAATATTTCAGTAGGACATTTGCTGTATATGAGTTTTTCACTTCTTCAATTAAATAAAGACAAACTGAGTACATATTGTTAAAGTTTTCAATGATGAAAATATATAAAATGTGCCAATGAATATGAAATATTACTCTCAGTTCAGTTCAGTCGCTGAGTCATCTCCAACTCTGTGATCCCATGAATTGCAGCATGCCAGGCCTCCTTGTCCATCACCAACTCCCGGAGTTCACTCAGACTCATGTCCATCAAGTTAGTGATGCCATCCAGCCATCTCATCCTCTGTCGTACCCTTCTCCTCCTGCCCCCAATCCCTCCCAGCATCAGAGTCTTTTCCAAGGAATCAACTCTTCGCTTGAGATGGCCAAAGTACTGGAGTTTCAGCTTTAACATCAGTCCTTCCAAAGAAATCCCAGGGTTGATCTCTTTTAGAATGGACTGGTTGGATCTCCTGGAATGTGAAGTCAAGTGGGCCTTAGAAAGCATCACTACAAACAGTGATGCTGTGGAGGTGATGGAATTCCAGTTGAGCTGTTTCAAATCCTGAAAGATGATGCTGTGAAAGTGCTGCACTCAATATGCCAGCACATTTGGAAAACTCAGCAGTGGCCACAGGACTGGAAAAGGTCAGTTTTCATTCCAATCCCAAAGAAAAGCAATGACAAAGAAATATTAATCTATGTTCATTTTATTAACAATGCTTGGCATCATTTTCAAATGTGCAAATTCAAATAAAATATTCAAAATTATTCTAACTTACCTAATAAGCTAAAATACTTAGGTAAAATATTAGATAACTATTAAGCATGTGATTCAATATCACAGTAATCCAAGTCTATGCCTCAACCACTATTGCTGAAGAAGCTGATGTTGAAAGGTTCTATGAAACTTTACAAGACCTTCTAGAACTAACACCAAAAGATGTCCTTTTCACCACAGGAGACTGGAATGCAAAAGTAGGAAGTCAAGAGATACCCGGAGTAACAGGCAAATGTGGCCTTGGAGTACAAAATGAAGCAGATCAAAAGGTAACAGAGTTTTCCCAAGAGAATGCAATGGTCATAGAAAAAACCCTCTTCCAACAACACAAGAGAAGACTACACATGCACATCACCAGATGGTCAATACTGAAATCAGATTGATTATATTCTTTGCAGCTGAAGATGGAGAAGATGTATAAAGTCAGCAAAAACAAGACTGGATTTGAAAAAACAAGCTGAAGTGGCTCGGACCATGAACTCCTTATTGCCAATCTCAGACTTAAATTGAAGAAAGTAGGGAAAACCACTAGACCATTCAGGTATGACCTAAATCATATAGTTTATGATTATACAGTGGAAGTGATAAATAGATTCAAGGGATTAGACCTGATAGACAGAGTGCCTGATGAACTATGGACAGAGGTTTGTGCCCTTTTACAGCAGGTGGTGATCAAGACCATTCCCAAGAAGAAGAAATGCAAAAATGCAAAATGGTTGTCTGAGGAGACCTTACAAATAGCTGAGAAAAGAAGAGAAGCGAAAGGAAAAGGAAAAGGAAAAATATACCCATCTGAATGCAGAGGTCCAACAAAACCTTCCTCAGTGATCAATGCAAAGAAACAGAGGAAAACAATAGAATGGGAAAGACTAGAGAGCTCTTCAAGAAGATGAGAGACACAAAGGGAACATTTCATGCAAAGATGGGCTCAGTAAAGGACAGAAATGATATGGACCTAACAGAAGCAGAAGATATTAAGAAGAGGTGGCAAGAATACACAGAAGAACTATATAAAAAATATCTTAATGACCCATATAACCACAATGGTGTGCTCATTCATCTAGAGCCAGACATCCCGGAATGCAAAGTCAAGTGGTCCTTAGGAAGCATCACTACTAACAAAGCTAGTAGAGGTGATGGAATTCCAGGTGAGATATTTCCAATTTAAAAGATGATGCTGTGAAAGTGCTGCACTCAATATGCCACAAATTTGGGAAACTCAGGAGTGGCCACAGAACTGGAAAAGGTCAGTTTTCATTCCAATCCCAAAGAAAGGCAATGCCAAAGAATGCTCAAACTACCACACAGTTGCACTCATCTCACATGCTAGCAAACTGATGTTCAAAATTCTCCAAGCTAGACTCCAACAGTATGTGAACTGAGAACTTCTAGATGTTCAAGCTGGTTTTAGAAAAGGCAGAGGAACCAGAGATCAAATTGCCACATTTTGGATCATCAAAAAGTGCAAAAGAGTTCCAGAAAAAAACATTTACTTCTGCTTTATTGACTATGTCAAAGCCTTTGACTGTGTAGATCATCACTGTGGAAAATTCTTAAATGGATGAGAATACCAGCCCACCTTACTTGCCTCCTGAGAAATCTGTATGTATGCAGGTCAAGAAGCAACAGTTAGAACTACAAATGGAAAAACAGACTGGTTGGAAAAGGGTTACGTTAAGGCTGTATATTGTCACTCTGCTTATTTAACTTCTATGCAGAGTACATTATGCAAAATGCTGGGCTGGATGAAGCACAAGCTGGGAATCAATGTTGCTGGGAAAAATATCAATAACCTAAGATATGCAGATGACACCACCCTTATGGCAGAAAGTGAGGGGGAACTGAAGGGCCTCTTGATGAAAGTGAGAGAGGAGAGTGAAAAAAGTTGGCTTAAAGTTCAACATTCAAAAACTAAGATCATGGCATCTGGTCCCATCACTTCATGATAAATAGATGGGGAAACAATGGAAACAGTGACAGACTATTTTCTTGGGCTGAAAAATCACTGAGATGGTGACTGTAGCCATGAAATTAAAAGGTGCTTGCTCCTTGGAAGAAGAGCTATGACCAACCTAGACAGCATATTAAAAAGCAGAGACATTACTTTGCTGACAAAGGTCCATCTAGTCAAAACTATTGTTTTCCAGTAGTCATGTAGGGATGTGAGAGTTGGACCATAAAGAAAGCTGAGTGCCAAAGAATCAATACTTTTGAACTGTGATTTTGGAGAAGACTCTTGAGAGTCCCTTGGACTGCAAGGAAATCAAACTTGTTGATCCTAAAGGAAATCTGTCCTGAATATTCATTGGAAGGACTGATGCTGAAGCTGAAACTCCAATACTTTGGCCACCCGATATGAAGAGCTGACTCATTGGAAAAGACCCTGATGCTGGGAAAAACTGAAGGCAGGAGGAGAAGGGGACAACAAAGGATGAGATGGTTGGATGGTATTACCGACTCGATGGACATGAGTTTGAACAAGCTCCAGGGGTTGGTGATGGACAGGGAAGCCTGGTGTGCCGTAGTCCATGGGGTTGCAAATAGTTGGATAGGAATAAGCTACTGAACTGAATTGATTAATCATGTATGAAAAGCAGTTAACTTAAGTGGCAATCTTTCATTATTTTTAATAGAAATTAAGTTTTTGGTCTGTTTTATGAATGTATAAATTTAACAGATATATGTATATAACACATTTCACAACAGCCTTTGACTCACTCCTAATAATATAAATGAGATATTCTCCTTAAAATATGAACAACTGTATACATAGGTGGGAAACTGTGACAAATACCAGTTGGTGTCACAGAGATGATCTGCGTTGTAAAAAATATCCAGTGAATAAGTTCTTCCAGCATGTTTAAAAGCATCTGGCTGAGAAAGTCCTGGGTCTCTGGCATCATGCCCTCTACACAAAGTCAGTTATTGAATCTATTAAGCCATCTGCATTCATTTCCCAGGTAAACCAGGAAACCAGAATTGCCTGAGGGAAGGCTTGAGTCATATACAACAGGAAGCTTGAACTGTAGCCACACATGCAATTAAGATATTTCAGTAGAGCTATGATGCTTGGTTCAGGCGAATTCCACTGGCTCAAGCACTCAGTAGGAGGAATACACGAAATACTTCACACTTTAACTTACAGAGTCAATATTGTCATAATTTACATTTTAATATTTTATCAAGTTTTCATCAAATTTTATAGAATTTTCATCAAAAATAGTTCATGTTTTAGCTCATAAATTCTTAACATTGTGATGTTAAAAGACAGGGATAAAAATAAAGGAAAGCTGTTCGTGTTTTACAGCTATTATCTTCATGAAATTTGAATTCTAAAGGGAATAATTGTATCTATGTGTTTACTACAATTGTTCCGTATTTACCTAGACCTAAATCGCATCAAATTTAGAATATAAATAAAGATATGCTTACATTCATTAGCTCCATTAGCATAATGTCCTAGATAATCTCCACTCTGAAAAATTACATGAAAAACAGTAAAAAACATGGTGAAGTTAAAAGATAGTAGAAATTAAAGACTAGCTCTAACACAACACTTCATCTGCATGAGTTAAGGTGCCCTTCATAGAGGGTGGACACGCTTTAGAGCACCTAGTCTGTTCCCATGGAGGTGTCTCTTGGACCTTCTTCATGAATTTCCCTGGCAGGGAATGTGACTGGCATTCCCCACCATGGCAGATACGGTCATGATTTGGGACAGCGTTTCTTAAGTATCAAATCATTCTATCATATTGATTTTGCCATGCTTGTTAAAAGCTACTTATGTCACTAAAAGAGAGTGACTTTGAGTACCTCCTGACCCCATGGACTGTAACCCGCCAGGCTCTTCTGTCCATGGGATTTTCCAGGCAAGAATACAGGAATGGATTGCCATTTCCTCCTCCAGGGTATCTTCCTGACCCAGGGATCGAACCTGTGTCTCCTATGTGCTGCATTGAAGGCAGATACTTTAACTACTGAGCTGGGCTGACAGAATGAAAATTTTTTCAATTAAAAAATGGAAAAGAATTTTCTTCTGCCTATACTAAGAAAAGCAGGAGCCAAAGTGAAAACTGTGAGGTTAGTGCTCAATACAATGAGTTCATTTATATCATTCAGGAATATAGTAGACAAAAATGTTAACTCACCTGGGAAAGTCCAGAAAGACCCTGAAGGATGAAGTAGGGAGAGGTAGAGATGGCAGGGGGAAGAGAATATGTAAAGGACTGGAAGCATGAAGTGTTGAGGCAAATTTCAAGAATTGAAAGTAAATAACATGATCTTAAGTTTGAAGTGTGTTTCAGAACACTGATTGGTGACATTGTAAAAGTACATAAGAGTGAACTCAAAAGAGCCCTGGATGTCAAACTTCAGAAATGGAGATTTATTATCTGAAGGATGGAAAACCAGTGAATTGCCCAAGTAGAGACATAATCAGATTTCAGTCTTGGAAAAGAGGTGTGCTTAAAATGAGGATAGTAAATTCCAAAGGATCAAGACTTAAAAAAAAAAAAAAAGTAAAGGAAAAAAAAAAAAAAAAGGAGTCACTGACAAGGTGTTTTATTCATCCAGTTAAAAAGAGGATGAAAATTTGGCTTCAAAGAATAGGAGACAGGTTCCAGCATTATTCAGGAGGAAGCATGGATGGGAATGCTAACTCCATTAGAAGTTGAGCTCAATAAAATCTCTGTAGATTTTGACTATTGTATTCACTGGCTTTATCTCCAGGGTCTAGAAAAGTACCTGGCACCTAAAAAAAGCTTAATGAAATACTTGTTGAATGAATATATAGATGGATTAATTAGTGACCAATTAGGGAGACCAAATTTTTGTTTATTAAGCATGTATTAATCACTAATCATAATATAGATATAAATAGAAATATATATATATATTCATTTCTTTCTCTCTCCCTCTCCCTCTCTCTCTCTCTTTTTCCAACTATCCACTCATTCATCCATGACTTTATCACCTTTTCTATGTGTTATTTTACTTACCTGCTGCTGCTGCTAAGTCGCTTCAGTCATGTTTGACTCTATGCGACCCCATAGATGGCAGCCCACCAGGCTCCCTGTCCCTGGGATTCTCCAGGCAAGAACACTGGAATGGGTTACTTACCTATATTATAGTAAAAGTTATTATTTTAATCTCAAACTGATTCTCACTTACAGAGAGATGTGTATAAGAGACAGGACCTAAATCGCATCAAATTTAGAATATAAATAAAGATATGCTTACATTCATTAGCTCCATTAGCATAATGTCCTAGATAATCTCCACTCTGAAAAATTACATGAAAAACAGTAAAAAACATGGTGAAGTTAAAAGATAGTAGAAATTAAAGACTAGCTCTAACACAACACTTCATCTGCATGAGTTAAGGTGCCCTTCATAGAGGGTGGACACGCTTTAGAGCACCTAGTCTGTTCCCATGGAGGTGTCTCTTGGACCTTCTTCATGAATTTCCCTGGCAGGGAATGTGACTGGCATTCCCCACCATGGCAGATACGGTCATGATTTGGGACAGCGTTTCTTAAGTATCAAATCATTCTATCATATTGATTTTGCCATGCTTGTTAAAAGCTACTTATGTCACTAAAAGAGAGTGACTTTGAGTACCTCTTGATAAAGAGAATTATATCCCACTAAAGTAGGTGAAACTTCAAAATGTATTATTCAGCAGAAGTACCTCAATAATTTATGTAGAGAAAATAAATATTCACTTTTTCAATTATAGAAAGTGAAAGTGAAGTCGCTCAGTCATGTCGGACTCTTTGCGATCCCCTGGACTGTAGCCCACCAGGCTCCTCTGTCTATGGGATTCTCCAGGTAAGAATACTGGAGTGAGTTGCCATTTCCTTCTCCAGGGGATCTTCCCCACCCAGGGATCGAATTCAGGTCTCCCGGATTTCAGGCAGAAACTTTAACCTCTGAGCCACCAAGCCTTCTTTCTCAATCATGGGTAAGTCCAATATAGTTGACAATAGCTTTTATAACTATGTAAAATTAGATAGTAACAATGACAAATAACATGGAAGGGTAAAAAATAAAAGATTATTGTGGTCTGAAATGCGGATTGCTTTTGACTGCTACATGCATATCCTAACTCCTAATTGTCTGTCCCTTGTTCTTCAATTATAGAAAGGATGCCTGAATCAAGGCCAGTCATCATAGTTCTTTCCCCATTTTTCCAGGACATAGTTATTGGTTCAGGGTGGACATTTGAACCAAGCCAGACAAATCCATTCGGCAGTACTGACCCAGAGCTTCAAGTGATAGGGGTCCTCCCTCTGGAACTCCAGGACTAGCCAAATGAAAAGTTGCCACCATGTTGAGAACACTTGTTTCCAATTTTGGAGAAAGAAACAAGCAGAGATATGCCCTGGAGGTCCTGGCCAGCCAGTCCTTGAGTCCCTGGTTAATTGCAGATATATGGCATGAGCCAGCAATCTTATTATTGGGCATATACCCAAGAGAAGACCATAATTCCAAAAGATAGAGGCATCTCAAAGTTCATAGCAGCTCTCTTTACAATAGCCAGTAGAGAAGGCAATGGCAACCCACTCCAGTACTCTTGCCTGGAAAATCCCATGGACGGAGGAGCCTGGTAGGCTGCAGTCCATGGGGTCACACAGAGTCGGACACGACTGAAGCGACTTAGCAGCAGCAGCAGCAGCAGCAGTAGATGGAAGCAACCTAAATGTCCATCAGCAGAGGAATGGATAAAGATGTGGTACATATATACAATGAAATATTGCTCTTCCTTTAGGTCTATCAGCTCCCTCAGAAACTCTCTCAGCTACAGAACATAATGCAATAGAAGCAAGGCTTGAAAGGCTGATGTGGTAGAGAACTTACACACCTTCATCTATTTGAATAATGCCATCAGCTGATTAACGCAAGAATGTCATCTAAACAAAGATTCTTCTGATGTATGCATCACTAGTCCACTTAATCAATTATATTAAAATATCTATTGTTGATCAATGACAGAATCTAGGGCCTATGAGGCAAACCTTTGATCACTGACAAGCTATTTCAGGCCCTCACGAAGTCCAGTAAAGAGTGAGTGAATGTCTATATACTCTTCTTTAGTGGCTTGGAACTCACAATCTCAAAAGGCAGAATATTTTACTGTTTTTAGTTAGGTGAAAAATTTCTTACTCATATTGAGTTGAAAGTGTCGCTCTGTGACTTGATGCTAACTCTATTCCTGGTATCAACATAGAGCTATTGGAGTTCTATTACAGATTCTACTTCTTATGGCATATAGTATTTTGAAATTTTTGGAAACAGCTCTCATATTCAAATTTTCTCTTCTCTGAGACAAACATGCTCAGTTATTCTAAACATGTCTCAACTACAGAGATCCTGGGACCAGATGTCAGGTATCACATTTAGGTAAAATCTTCCATAGACAATTGAATTATTCATTTTTAATTCCTAACTCTAGAGATACTAAATAACTTATATCTTTGAGTATGTTAAAACAACTTAAACAAAAATAGCTTATATTTTCTGATTATAAAATTCAGACTCACTGGAGAAAGCTTGACAAACTGAGAAGATCATCCAGGAAAAGACTTGTCATTGAAAGCAGTAATGGTGGTTCAGTAGTTAAGCCTGTGTTCTAATAGGGTAAGTATTTGATCCCTGGTGGGGGAACTAAGATCCCTTATGCCACATGGCTTGGGCAAGAAAAAAACCCTTTTTCTAAAGCATATACTTCTTCTATGATTTGAACAATAAAAGTACAACTCTCCCTACAAAGCTGTAGCTTTATAATTTTAAAACTGACAAATAACTGATAGTTAAAAATAAAGTACATGAAAGTAGCTCTTTTCACCAAAAAAGATAAATGTTTCTACCCATTAACTACTTTTGTAACATTTTTATAGTGATAATGCCCTGAGAAGAACAAAATCATTTTACTTTTGGAATACAAAAATATTTAAAAGTCAGCAGTGAAAAAGCTGAATCTTTAAAACAATTATTTTCTGAATTTGGGTTTTATTATTCTTAGTCTAAAGCTATTTTGCTGATCATCTTAAATACGGGTTATTGTTGTTCAATTGCTAAATCCTGTCCACCTCTTTGTGACTCCATGGATTGCAACATGCCAGGCTCCTCTGTTCTTCACTATCTCCCAGAGATTGCTCAGACTCATGTCCACTGAGTCAGGGATGCCATCCAACCATCTCATCCTCTATCGTCCCCTCCTCCTCCTGCCTTCGATCTTTCCCAGAATCAGATCTTTTCCAATGAGTTGGCTCTTCACTTGAGGTGGCCAAAGTATTGGAGCTTCAGTGTCAGCACCAGTCCTTCCAGTGAATATTCAGGGTTGATTTCCTTTAGAATTGACTTGTTTGATATCTTTGCTGTCCACCATTTATTGGATCCTTGTGTTGTTACAGGTATGTTCTCTGCTTGGCATGTAACAATGAGTCATCATCTTCTTTAATCTCCACTTTATGTAACAGCACCAAAGCCAATGACCATAAGCATGCAACCAACTCCTTACACTGCAGCAGACTCCTCAAGCAGGACTTGTCTCCTTTCCCAGTTCACATGATTGACAGCATATAGCCTCAAACTTGATCAGACTTTGGAATTTAAAAAAAAAAAAAGAATCTTAAACTTTTTCATAAATCCATTCAAAATGATTTTTCACCTTTATACCTTTAGAAGCATTTAAACTTGTCATTTTTCTATTCAAAGTAAAGTACAGTTTAATTATCTGTGATATCATGATTCCTAGCAGTACTAAAGTGAATGGTATGCAGCCTACATGTGTTGGATTTCTATGGCCTGGTGTCCACAGAGAAGGAAGCAAGTAGGAGTATGTAGCCATTACTATTTATTAAGTCAGTCAATAAATTTGCTAAGCACCACACTGGGCTTTAGAAGCAGAGGAGGGAAAAAGATAGATTCCTAATCCTCATCCTCAATGAACTTGCACTTTAGAAAATCAGCTGAGACTATTAAGCAAATAACCAAGATCCATTCGTATAGCGGATAGTGGAAAGAAGGATACAGACAGTGTCAGGATTGAGAGAAACGAGAGGAGGCTGCTAGAGCAGCAATGATCTGGAAGGCATTTCTCATCAGGTGGAGAGCTGAGGTGAGACCTAAAGTGGAAAGTATGAGGCTGCCTTTTAATGAGGCATGAATGGGCATTCCAAGCAAAGAGAACCACCAAGCTAAAAATGAGAAAACATTCTGTGTGTTTAAAAGCAGAAGGAAAATAGCTATGTGTAATGAACTAAGAGGAGAAGTAGGGGGCCGGGATTGGAGAAGTAAACAGGGAAAAAAATCAGTGGGCAAACATAGATCAGAAAAAGTGAAAGCGTTAGTTGCTCAGTCATGTCCGACTCTTTGAGACCCCATGGACTGTAACCCGCCAGGCTCTTCTGTCCATGGGATTTTCCAGGCAAGAATACAGGAATGGATTGCCATTTCCTCCTCCAGGGTATCTTCCTGACCCAGGGATCGAACCTGTGTCTCCTATGTGCTGCATTGAAGGCAGATACTTTAACTACTGAGCTGGGCTGACACAATGAAAATTTTTTCAATTAAAAAATGAAAAAGAATTTTCTTCTGCCTATACTAAGAAAAGCAGGAGCCAAAGTGAAAACTGTGAGGTTAGTGCTCAATACAATGAGTTCATTTATATCATTCAGGAATATAGTAGACAAAAATGTTAACTCATCTGGGAAAGTCCAGAAAGACCCTGAGGGATGAAGTAGGGAGAGGTAGAGATGGCAGGGGGAAGAGAATATGTAAAGGACTGGAAGCATGAAGTGCTGAGGCAAATTTCAAGAATTGAAAGTAAATAAACATGATCTTAAGTTTGAAGTGTGTTTCAGAACACTGATTGGTGACATTGTAAAAGTACATAAGAGTGAACTCAAAAGAGCCCTGGATGTCAAACTTCAGAAATGGAGATTTATTCTCTGAAGGATGGAACACCAGTGAATTGCCCAAGTAGAGACATAATCAGATTTCAGTCTTGGAAAAGAGGTGTGCTTAAAATGAGGATAGTAAATTCCAAAGGATCAAGACTTAAAAAATAAAAAAAAGTAAAGGAAAAAAAAAAAAAAAAGGAGTCACTGACAAGGTGTTTTATTCATCCAGTTAAAAAGAGGATGAAAATTTGGCTTCAAAGAATAGGAGACAGGTTCCAGCATTATTCAGGAGGAAGCATGGATGGGAATGCTAACTCCATTAGAAGTTGAGCTCAATAAAATCTCTGTAGATTTTGACTATTGTATTCACTGGCTTTATCTCCAGGGTCTAGAAAAGTACCTGGCAACTAAAAAAAGCTTAATGAAATACTTGTTGAATGAATGTATAGATGGATTAATTAGTGACCAATTAGGGAGACCAAATTTTTGTTTATTAAGCATGTATTAATCACTAATCATAATATAGATATAAATAGAAATATATATATATTCATTTCTTTCTCTCTCCCTCTCCCTCTCTCTCTCTTTTTCCAACTATCCACTCATTCATCCATGACTTTATCACCTTTTCTATGTGTTATTTTACTTACCTGCTGCTGCTGCTAAGTCGCTTCAGTCATGTTTGACTCTATGCGACCCCATAGATGGCAGCCCACCAGGCTCCCTGTCCCTGGGATTCTCCAGGCAAGAACACTGGAATGGGTTACTTACCTATATTATAGTAAAAGTTATTATTTTAATCTCAAACTGATTCTCACTTACAGAGACTGAAAATAGAGGAAAGAAGAAATCTTTGTAACTGCAAAGTGAAAACTAAAACTGAGAAATGGAGTTTAAGTTTTTCTGTATAGGGAAATTCACAAGAAATGAGGAGAGATTCTGAGAACTAAGAAATTCTACCAATCATTTGAGGAGTGAGGTGGAGATGAATGTAGAAAATTAGAGGCAGAAAAGAAAAGTGGCTGGTGACAAAGAGTTCAAGTGACTGAAGAGCTTCTAAAATTAGGGATAGCTAGCATCAATTAATTTTTAAGATTGGTTTTTCTTTGCATTTTTGTTACCCAAACCCTCCCTATCAAGCATCTGGAGGTGAGCGATGAAGAAAAATGAAATATTATTCACAACTGAGATAGCCTGGGTAGGGAGAAGAAAATCAACCACAATGCTAAGCTGTAACAGGTTGCTGTTGTTTTTGCTTAGTTACTAAATTATGTCCAACTCTTTTGTGACCCCATGAACTGTAGCCCACCAGATTTCTCTGTCCATGGGATTTCCCAGGCAAGAATACTGGAGTGGATTGCTGTTTCCTTCCCCAGGGGATCTTCCTGACCCATGTCTCCCACATTGGCAGGCAGATTCTTTACCACTGAGCCACAAGGGACGCCCTGTGATGAGCTTGTCTTCCCTAGAAAAAATAACTTGCTAGGAATTTGGAATATATTATTTTCAAATATATTTAGTTCTCACAAGATAAATTAATTTCTGCTAGTATTTAAGTTACATATCTTAGTTGTTCCTTTAAGTAAATACATATATCTTGTAGTAACACATGATGCTATTTTTTGTATGTATGTCTGACGAGTGTCAGTGTTGAGTTTAAGGGGTTGATGAGATAAAGGAAGGAAATTTCTTTCTCCAGTAGTTTCCAATGGTTCTTACTCAATAAAAACACAGGCTCATACTGGCTGCCAAAATGCAGGCACAGTCACAGCTCTGTGGTAGGCAAGCTCCAATGAGCCAAAATTTGAGGATCAGTCTTGTTCAGGCATAATCCAGGGGTAATTGCCATGGTTCCCTTCCCAAAGTCTGGCACGTTTAAACCACTCCTCTAAATCAAACTCCTGTTTAAGCTGTAATAACTCCAAACAAAGTGATGCAATAGCAGTCTTTATGAACAGACATGAAAACATTCAAAGTTGCTCTACTAGTTGCCAGGAGTGTTTTTTGAAGCTGTTTGAAGTGTCCTTTTGCATTTGAGATGGCATGGAAAACACACAAGCAGGGAATTCCTTGACGGTCATGATTAGGACTCCACACTTACACTGCAAGGGTTTCCACCTCTGATCAGGGAATTAAGACCCTCATGCCATGGGGCATGGCCAGAACAAAACAAATAAGCAAACAAACAAGAGGAAGACACAAAAGAAAATCCACCAGTAGCCCAGAGGAAGCAATAACAAGGCTAGTTCAAAAGAACTCCTAAAATTCAGATCATTAATTAGACTAATACCTTTGACAACACCCAGAAGACCTACTCTCTTTGCTTACAGGTAATTACAATGTGAGGGAGAACACAGGCTTGCCCTTCCTATTGCTTTCTCAAACTCTATATGGAAAAGATGATTCCAGGGTGTATAGAAGACAGAAGATCCTGAACTCCATGATAGATCATCTGATTAAGTACATTTTATATAGGAGTGCAGGAATATGCATTTTTAACAAGTATCTTCAGTTTTTTAGATGCAGTCATTTTAGCAAAACATTGGCAGATAGTGAGATTTCAGATACTTATGTGTGTGTTAGTCACTTAGTCGTGCCCAACTCTTGCAGCCCCATAGACTGTAACCTGAGAGGTTTCTCTGTCCATGGGATTCTCCAGGAACAAATACTGGAGTGGATTGCCATTCCCTTCTCCAGGTGATTCTCTCGACCCAGGGATCGAACCTGGATCTCCTACACTGAGAGTGGTTTCCTTACTGTCTGAGTCACCAGGGATTCCTGAAACATAGGGTAGATTTATTTCATCTTTTCTAAAAAAAACTTTCCTCATTAGCCCACTAATGCTTGAAATTCCTTTAAGGGCAGACATAGCCTATCAATCCACAATCAGAGATGGAAATCTGTCCGGTAGTTTTCAGATCTAATGTGATTTAAACGTCTTTCAGTATTCTGTCCTAAACCCATGTTGTAGGGACTGGGGAGGTAAGAAGACTGTAGGTGTTAGGGTTCTCAAGAGAAACAGAACCACACTCTCTCTCTGTGTATTTATTATAAAAAATTTTTTTAATGGTTCACACAATTATGGAAGTTAAGTGCTTAGATACTGCTCTCTGGAAGTAAGAGACCTGGTTGAGTCGGTGATGTAATTCCATACATGTCCTCCACAGGCCTGAGAACCACGAGTGCAGATGCTGTGAATCCTAGTGTAAAAGCAGAAGACCTACGTCCCAGATCATTAGTCAAGCGGGGGGAAAAAAAACAAGAAGAAGTAGGGAGAGACAGATAGACACATTCTTCCTTCCTCCACTTTTGGTCGTAATCCACACCTCAGTGGACTGAATGACACCCACCTACTTAGGGGAGGTGAGATCTATTGTACTTTACTAAACCCACCAACTAAAACGCTAATCTTATCTGGAAACACCAGACAAATACACTCAAAAACGATGTTTAGCCAAATATCTGGGCATTCTCTGACCCAGCAGGTTGACACAAGAAAATTAATCATCAGGCTGCCTTTGTTAACAACTGGCACTGAAATCCCTCCAAACATAATGCCTAGAATGCAAGATATGAGAATATTCATTTTCATAGAATTTATGGTACAATTACAGAGTTTTGTGGGTTTTTTAATGTCATCAATGAAGTGGAGTTTCGTTGTGTTCCTTAGTACTTGACACTTTAATCAGGCCATCAAAATATATAGACAAACATTTACTTTATTAAAAAATACTCTTCATGAAAGCTACACTTTTATTATTGACAGATTTTTGTTTTGTATTGCTCTGTTTTTCACTGTAGGATATGTTTGAGACCTAATAGGTCTGAGTCCTCCTTGAAAGAAGATACTGACTGCTGGTCACTATACATTCTTTTGTTTTTAGACTATCTCATGACATCTACCTCACTTCCTGGAGTAGTGCTTGTTAATGTATTTGCTAAGTACTAATCAATATATTGGTTTTGATCAGCTTGCTAATTAGTGAGGCAGATAAGCATAAAGTCCATTAAAATGACATAGGGGAAACTTTCTATGAACAATTGTAGCAATATGACTCAGCTGGGCAAATTCTTTTGACAAATTATAAACAATAAACTCTCCATTTTAGATTTCAAGGTCCTTCATATTGGCTCAGAGGTTAAAGCATCTGCCTGGAATGCTGGAGACCGGGGTTCGATCCCTGGGTCGGGAAGATCCCCTGGAGAAGGAAATGGCAACCCACTCCAGTACTCTTGCCTGGAGAATCCCATGGAGGAGGGAGCCTGGTAGGCTACAGTCCATGGGGTCGCAAAGAGTCGGACACGACTGAGCGACTTCACTCACTCACTCACTCACTCATACTCTGAAAACTTAACTCTCCNGGAAGATCCCCTGGAGAAGGAAATGGCAACCCACTCCAGTACTCTTGCCTGGAGAATCCCATGGAGGGAGGAGCCTGGTAGGCTACAGTCCATGGGGTCGCAAAGAGTCAGACACGACTGAGCGACTTCACTCACTCACTCACTCACTCATACTCTGAAAACTTAACTCTCCTCAAATATCTCAAATCGCTCAGGTTATATATGCCTGTGTTTTAATGCATGTTTCCCTGGATATCTCTAGGGTGTTTCCATATTTGCAGCTCTACTTTAACATGTTTTTAAAGTTTCTTTCACTTATTTCTCACCCCTGGGGATCCTGTTCTTCCCCAAGGTCTGTCTCAGTTACTGTCCTTTCTAGGAGCCTTCTCTGCTTATGTATAAATAATCCATATTATCTCACTCNGACCCCATAGATGGCAGCCCACCAGGCTCCCTGTCCCTGGGATTCTCCAGGCAAGAACACTGGAATGGGTTACTTACCTATATTATAGTAAAAGTTATTATTTTAATCTCAAACTGATTCTCACTTACAGAGACTGAAAATAGAGGAAAGAAGAAATCTTTGTAACTGCAAAGTGAAAACTAAAACTGAGAAATGGAGTTTAAGTTTTTCTGTATAGGGAAATTCACAAGAAATGAGGAGAGATTCTGAGAACTAAGAAATTCTACCAATCATTTGAGGAGTGAGGTGGAGATGAATGTAGAAAATTAGAGGCAGAAAAGAAAAGTGGCTGGTGACAAAGAGTTCAAGTGACTGAAGAGCTTCTAAAATTAGGGATAGCTAGCATCAATTAATTTTTAAGATTGGTTTTTCTTTGCATTTTTGTTACCCAAACCCTCCCTATCAAGCATCTGGAGGTGAGCGATGAAGAAAAATGAAATATTATTCACAACTGAGATAGCCTGGGTAGGGAGAAGAAAATCAACCACAATGCTAAGCTGTAACAGGTTGCTGTTGTTTTTGCTTAGTTACTAAATTATGTCCAACTCTTTTGTGACCCCATGAACTGTAGCCCACCAGATTTCTCTGTCCATGGGATTTCCCAGGCAAGAATACTGGAGTGGATTGCTGTTTCCTTCCCCAGGGGATCTTCCTGACCCATGTCTCCCACATTGGCAGGCAGATTCTTTACCACTGAGCCACAAGGGACGCCCTGTGATGAGCTTGTCTTCCCTAGAAAAAATAATTTGCTAGGAATTTGGAATATATTATTTTTAAATATATTTAGTTCTCACAAGATAAATTAATTTCTGCTAGTATTTAAGTTACATATCTTAGTTATTCCTTTAAGTAAATACATATATCTTGTAGTAACACATGATGCTATTTTTTGTATGTATGTCTGACGAGTGTCAGTGTTGAGTTTAAGGGGTTGATGAGATAAAGGAAGGAAATTTCTTTCTCCAGTAGTTTCCAATGGTTCTTACTCAATAAAAACACAGGCTCATACTGGCTGCCAAAATGCAGGCACAGTCACAGCTCTGTGGTAGGCAAGCTCCAATGAGCCAAAATTTGAGGATCAGTCTTGTTCAGGCATAATCCAGGGGTAATTGCCATGGTTCCCTTCCCAAAGTCTGGCACGTTTAAACCACTCCTCTAAATCAAACTCCTGTTTAAGCTGTAATAACTCCAAACAAAGTGATGCAATAGCAGTCTTTATGAACAGACATGAAAACATTCAAAGTTGCTCTACTAGTTGCCAGGAGTGTTTTTTGAAGCTGTTTGAAGTGTCCTTTTGCATTTGAGGTGGCATGGAAAACACACAAGCAGGGAATTCCTTGACGGTCATGATTAGGACTCCACACTTACACTGCAAGGGTTTCCACCTCTGATCAGGGAATTAAGACCCTCATGCCATGGGGCATGGCCAGAACAAAACAAATAAGCAAACAAACAAGAGGAAGACACAAAAGAAAATCCACCAGNATTCCTTGACGGTCATGATTAGGACTCCACACTTACACTGCAAGGGTTTCCACCTCTGATCAGGGAATTAAGACCCTCATGCCATGGGGCATGGCCAGAACAAAACAAATAAGCAAACAAACAAGAGGAAGACACAAAAGAAAATCCACCAGTAGCCCAGAGGAAGCAATAACAAGGCTAGTTCAAAAGAACTCCTAAAATTCAGATCATTAATTAGACTAATACCTTTGACAACACCCAGAAGACCTACTCTCTTTGCTTACAGGTAATTACAATGTGAGGGAGAACACAGGCTTGCCCTTCCTATTGCTTTCTCAAACTCTATATGGAAAAGATGATTCCAGGGTGTATAGAAGACAGAAGATCCTGAACTCCATGATAGATCATCTGATTAAGTACATTTTATATAGGAGTGCAGGAATATGCATTTTTAACAAGTATCTTCAGTTTTTTAGATGCAGTCATTTTAGCAAAACATTGGCAGATAGTGAGATTTCAGATACTTATGTGTGTGTTAGTCACTTAGTCGTGCCCAACTCTTGCAGCCCCATAGACTGTAACCTGAGAGGTTTCTCTGTCCATGGGATTCTCCAGGAACAAATACTGGAGTGGATTGCCATTCCCTTCTCCAGGTGATTCTCTCGACCCAGGGATCGAACCTGGATCTCCTACACTGAGAGTGGTTTCCTTACTGTCTGAGTCACCAGGGATTCCTGAAACATAGGGTAGATTTATTTCATCTTTTCTAAAAAAAACTTTCCTCATTAGCCCACTAATGCTTGAAATTCCTTTAAGGGCAGACATAGCCTATCAATCCACAATCAGAGATGGAAATCTGTCCGGTAGTTTTCAGATCTAATGTGATTTAAACGTCTTTCAGTATTCTGTCCTAAACCCATGTTGTAGGGACTGGGGAGGTAAGAAGACTGTAGGTGTTAGGGTTCTCAAGAGAAACAGAACCACACTCTCTCTCTGTGTATTTATTATAAAAAATTTTTTTAATGGTTCACACAATTATGGAAGTTAAGTGCTTAGATACTGCTCTCTGGAAGTAAGAGACCTGGTTGAGTCGGTGATGTAATTCCATACATGTCCTCCACAGGCCTGAGAACCACGAGTGCAGATGCTGTGAATCCTAGTGTAAAAGCAGAAGACCTACGTCCCAGATCATTAGTCAAGCGGGGGGAAAAAAAACAAGAAGAAGTAGGGAGAGACAGATAGACACATTCTTCCTTCCTCCACTTTTGGTCGTAATCCACACCTCAGTGGACTGAATGACACCCACCTACTTAGGGGAGGTGAGATCTATTGTACTTTACTAAACCCACCAACTAAAACGCTAATCTTATCTGGAAACACCAGACAAATACACTCAAAAACGATGTTTAGCCAAATATCTGGGCATTCTCTGACCCAGCAGGTTGACACAAGAAAATTAATCATCAGGCTGCCTTTGTTAACAACTGGCACTGAAATCCCTCCAAACATAATGCCTAGAATGCAAGATATGAGAATATTCATTTTCATAGAATTTATGGTACAATTACAGAGTTTTGTGGGTTTTTTAATGTCATCAATGAAGTGGAGTTTCGTTGTGTTCCTTAGTACTTGACACTTTAATCAGGCCATCAAAATATATAGACAAACATTTACTTTATTAAAAAATACTCTTCATGAAAGCTACACTTTTATTATTGACAGATTTTTGTTTTGTATTGCTCTGTTTTTCACTGTAGGATATGTTTGAGACCTAATAGGTCTGAGTCCTCCTTGAAAGAAGATACTGACTGCTGGTCACTATACATTCTTTTGTTTTTAGACTATCTCATGACATCTACCTCACTTCCTGGAGTAGTGCTTGTTAATGTATTTGCTAAGTACTAATCAATATATTGGTTTTGATCAGCTTGCTAATTAGTGAGGCAGATAAGCATAAAGTCCATTAAAATGACATAGGGGAAACTTTCTATGAACAATTGTAGCAATATGACTCAGTTGGGCAAATTCTTTTGACAAATTATAAACAATAAACTTTCCATTTTAGATTTCAAGGTTAAAGCATCTGCCTGGAATGCTGGAGACCGGGGTTCGATCCCTGGGTCGGGAAGATCCCCTGGAGAAGGAAATGGCAACCCACTCCAGTACTCTTGCCTGGAGAATCCCATGGAGGGAGGAGCCTGGTAGGCTACAGTCCATGGGGTCGCAAAGAGTCAGACACGACTGAGCGACTTCACTCACTCACTCACTCACTCATACTCTGAAAACTTAACTCTCCTCAAATATCTCAAATCGCTCCAGTTATATATGCCTGTGTTTTAATGCATGTTTCCCTGGATATCTCTAGGGTGTTTCCATATTTGCAGCTCTACTTTAACATGTTTTTAAAGTTTCTTTCACTTATTTCTCACCCCTGGGGATCCTGTTCTTCCCCAAGGTCTGTCTCAGTTACTGTCCTTTCTAGGAGCCTTCTCTGCTTATGTATAAATAATCCATATTATCTCACTCCTCTTCATTTCCAGAGCATTTTATTTTTCAAATGGCAGTTATCACAGATTGCATCGCATTTCTTTATTTCTTTGATTTACCTCGTTTATGTTTTGTTGACGTGACTTCTCTACGGTATAGGAGAACTTATAGTCTCTACTGGATCTAATGATAAATGTTTGTTGTACACATTACTGAAATGACAAAATGAGTAATTTAAATTTGATCTGATTATTCATGGATTAGCAAATTTTGTCAAGTTTCTTAATGTCCTTGGTGATGAGTCTGCTTATCCAGAAACTAAAGATGGCAGCACCTAAACTGTATTCATGTATTCAGATGGTGACTGCAGCCATGAAATTAGAAGACGCTTACTCCTTGGAAGAAAAGTTATGACCAGCCTGGATAGTATATTCAAAAGCAGAGACATTACTTTGCCGACTAAGGTCCGCCTAGTCAAGGCTATGGTTTTTCCTGTGGTCATGTATGGATGTGAAAGTTGGACTGTGAAGAAAGCTGAGCGCTGAAGAATCGATGCTTTCGAACTGTGGTGTTGGAGAAAACTCTTGAGAGTCCCTTGGACTGCAAGAAGATCCAACCAGTCCGTTCTGAAGGAGATCAACCCTAGGATTTCTTNCGATGCTTTTGAACTGTGGTGTTGGAGAAGACTCTTGAGAGTCCCTTGGACTGCAAGGAGATCCAACCAGTCCATTCTGAAGGAGATCACCCCTAGGATTTCTCTGGAAGGGATGATGCTAAAGCTGAAACTCCAGTACTTTGGCCACCTCATGAGAAGAGTTGACTCACTGGAAAAGACTCTGATGCTGGGAGGGATTGGGGGCAGGAAGAGAAGGGGACGACAGAGGATGAGATGGCTGGATGGCATCACAGACTCTATGGACGTGAGCCTGAGTGAACTCCAGGAGATGGTGATGGACAGGGAGGCCTGGCATGCTGCAATTCATGGGGTCGCAAAGAGTCGGACACAACTGAGCGACTGAACTGAACTGAACTGAAACTGTATTTGGTGGAAAACTTAGGTAAGATTGTTGATACAAAGCACTTGTATACCTTAAAAAATTTTCCAGGATATCTTTATAGATGCAAAGAAATAAGAAAAGTGGAAAACAAAACATTATATTGCTAATACAGATAGTCATATTAAAGGAATGGATGAAATAAAGTGAGTTTTCAAGTATCATTTTCCCCATGTTTTATGAGGCAGAAGTTTGAGCTGGGCTCACTCAGGAGAGATCTTCTCTGTCCCACATGGTTTACTGGGGCTTGCTTTTATTTCAGGGTCCTCAGTTGGGATTGCTGGAATTACTGGGATGGTTTAAATTACTGGGATGGACTTCTCTCTCTACCTGGCATGTCATCTTCTATCAGGGTGGTTTGAACTAATAATAATAATAATGATGATGATGATAATATGGTAGGAGCATTCCAAAAGAGCAAGACTAAAAGCTGAAAGATTGATAAGGTCTAGACGCCAGACTTGCTTAACGTCACTTCCTTTGCACTCTGGTGAAAACGAGTCATGAGACCATCCCCCATTCCAAAACTGGGAAAGTAGACCTCATTCCTTAATAAAAGGAACTGCAAAAGATTGATGGCCATTTGCAATCTACCAAAACAGAGATGGAGAAGAGGGGTATGGAGAAGGCATGATTAAAGAAGCCACAGAAAGTGTGCTCTAGGTTCGGAGCAAACGTGTCTAGGATTATTGACATATGAGACGGAGGAAACTGGTTGTATGTAGTCTAAGTAGTAATTCATAGTTATAAAAAAAGAAAACTGGGGAAAGAAAAGAAAAGAAGGGGTGACTGAAAGCAAACAGTAAAGGTTACATTAGACTTTTAAATGATTTTGAACTCTAATGAAGGAAGTGACATGATAGTAACTATGGCTGCTTGGATGTGATGTGAGAATCTGTGTTTCTGTATGTAGGAAATATGGAACTGAGGTATTCGCCGGATGAGCAGATGGGCAAAAGGACTATCTAAGTAAACTAAGTAAGTAGCAATTGAATTAGAATTAATGAGTGTCGATGGGAAGGGATAGGGTTTTAAAACATAACATGCAAGAATGGAGACAATCAGGACCATAGCAGGAGGCACTTGAGAGATTCTAAGTGAAGAAGAAGTAAAGTCACCCAGTTGTGTCCGACTCTTTGTGACCGCATGGACTGTAGCCCAAGTGGCTCCTCCATCCATGGGATTTTCCAAGCAAGAGTACTGGAGTGGGGTGCCATTTCCTTCTGCAGGGGATCTTCCTGACCCAGGGATCGAACCCAGGTCTCCCACATTGTAGGCAGATGCTGAGATCCTCAGTTCAGTTCAGTCGCTCAGTCGTGTCTGACTCTTTGCGACCCCATGAATCACAGCACGCCAGGCCTCCCTGTTCATCACCATCTCCCGGAGTTCACTCAGACTCACATTCATCGAGTCCGTGATGCCATCCAGCCATCTCATCCTCGGTCATCCCCTTCTCCTCCTGCCCCCAATCCCTCCCAGCATCAGAGTCTCTTCCAATGAGTCAACTCTTCGCATGAGGTGACCAAAGTACCGGAGTTTCAGCTTTAGCATCATTCCTTCCAAAGAAATCCCAGGGCTGATCTCCTTCAGAATGGACTGGTTGGATCTCCTTGCAGTCCAAGGGACTCTCAAGAGTCTTCTCCAACACCACAGTTCAAAAGCATCAATTCTTCGGTGCTCAGATTTCTTCACAGTCCAACTCTCACATCCATACATG
>SJYX01011107.1:129117-165976 GCA_006410675.1 Oreotragus oreotragus | reverse complement strand
TTTCTCAATTAAGCCTGAAACATAAAACAATCTTAGGAAAAAGAAATCTAAATTATTTTCTTATTTTTATTGCTATGATTTGAAGACATTTACATTTCTTTGGACTATAGCATTAATGTAGTGCTAATTTTTAAAATACAGTTTTATATTACCAAGGGTTTGGCTTACCAAAATATTGCTGGTGGTTTGTAGAATAGAATGAACGTTTGACATTAGCATCTAGACTTGAGTTATCTCTGATTTAATGTTTCAGAGTTATTGGATGGTCTTTGAGGATAGAATTTCATTTTCAAACTGATCCCCCCCCCACAGGTAAATAGACCAAAATCATTGAAAATATGCAACTATTTTACTTTATTATTTTATTATAATAAACATGAACATAAAATAAATATTTGGCAAAAAATGTCTCTTCACTGAAATTATGTATTGTATATGAAATACATTTTTATTATAAAATAAACACAATATTTGAAAAGTTAAAGTTGAATAGATAAACATTAATGATTCATACGATATTGGAGGAGCATCCCATAGAAGTGGTCTTGCCCCACAAACTCTGTTTTGCCCCATAGACTCTTGTCTACCCATCTCTCCCCTACAATATTGGCATGTTCAATACATAAGAAGTAAAGAATTGAGAAACAAATGCATACAATTCGAGTAAAACAAAATGCTTTATCTATAGCTATTTATTTGAGAAAAAAACAGGAGGTTCTTATTTTGGCCTGACTAACTGCCTGAATCATGACGTTGAGTCCTCATTCTACTTAGCGTGTATAGACCTGTGCAATGACTTTAGAATAAAACAAGGAACATAAACCATTCCCTTCAATGCCTAGATCTTAATTCATTAATCGGGGTTGTATGTATTTTCGATGGAAATTGAGTGTTCACAGTCTTCTATTGTTGTATCTTATCAAGACAGATAATTCTGTTTGCTTGTAGGTACACATCATAGATTTTGAAAGCATATTATTTTTCATTTATAAATTGTTGTCCTTTGTATATATAATTCTCAGCAAGTTTAACTATATATATTAGAAGCTTTAAAATCATCTTCTTAACCACCACCCACTCTTGGCACACCACTGCATAACCTGGGTGTTGGTGGGGGGGCACCAACCTCCTAAGGATACAGATCAGAGGAAGGTAAGGAATGGATCTGAAGACAAACAGGCCGTGGATGGCCTACCCCTGTCCATCATGTGTGTTGCTGATGTGGTCTCACTTTATCCCAACAACAGGGACTTTTGAAAGCTCTGTTCCATTCTCAGGAGAGTAGGAAATGTTCTTCTGTTCCCATTGAGTTCTAGCTGTGGAAAATTTGTCAAGATTACCACTTGGCCTGTCAGTCTAAACACATTACAGTGGTGTCTCTCTCGTATCTCCCAGCACTATGAGGACGTGAAGAAAATTCTCAACGTCCTTGTCTCCACCTTGGTCAGGACACAGATCATTTCCGTTCTTAAATTCTCAAGCCCATTTGGAAACCTGTCCTTTCTCTGTGTCTCAGTCCCTAAGAACTGAACTAGGGCGGTACATAGGTTTCTCCCCAGGGACACACTGAACTCTAGACCATCTTAACTGTTCTTTTTCATTTTACCTTCATCCATAGAAATCATTGTATAATCTTAAGATTCAGAAAAAAACCTGATTCTGACTGAGCCATTTTATTCCTTGACCAGTCTCCTCAGAATATAGCCTTTCAGACTAAAATTCAAGGACTGGTCTTTAAATTTCTGAGTTCTAATGTTTTGTCTCTTCCTTGTGGAAGGAGGAGCTCCATGTTAGTTAAATTACTATTCTGATGTATATAGTTTCTTGGTCATTCCCCAAATATTAATTGTCTCTACTTAGTCTGGCTGACTTCTTGATTTCTCAGTGTTGATATAAGTCATACAACCTTGTCATTTTCAGTTCTCTTAGTTAAAGTATAATGAATAATTATTTCTGCACTGTCTACATTATTGGCTAGCTGTGGTGAGCAACTGAGCCCAACAAAATACTTTTAAATGTATCAAGATCTTTCTGCAAATGAAAAGAAATATTAGTGTGCATTTAATTAAGTCTCTTTCCTGCAAAGCATTCATCTTTTAAAACATTTTAACCATGTGTGGCTGGATAAGATTATATTTCACCCCTCTCTCTGATCCTCATTCCAGAAGGAAATTAGCAATGCATTTCACTGGCTCAGTGGGGTAGGTAGTAAAACTGAAAGCAAAATCACCTAGAAATTTTTCCTTTATTTATGCATTTTCACTTCAGAAAGCCTAAGTATCTATGAAGTTGCATAAGGTTTTTGACAGTGGAGGAGAAAATTTGTGGATGTGGTGTTTTTAAAAAAGATCTTGTGGGAGAAGGCACAATTTGCTTCACAATTTGTCTGCTGCTTATAGACAGCTGGTAACCAGTCAAGAGGTCAGGTTTCCACCATGACTCTGGAAATTGGTATCACAGATCATCTGGACCCTGGCTGCAATGGTAGTTTAAAGTTCTTCTGGCCATTCTAATATAATATGCAGTGAAGGTTGAAATCTACTTATTCAAGTGGCCAAGAATAAGGGAGTCTCTAGAAAAGACTGCCAAGCATAACAGAGAATTGACTGAGCAGAGAGCCTAAAGAGGCCTTGAGAACAAGTATTAATACAGTAGACATCTTCTCAGTAACCTTTAAGGAGTGATGGTCATAGACCGATCCCCCGATTTCCACCACACAGCCACTGCTTATTCCTGCAGAAAGACTCCAAGAATTGTGTAAGATGTGGAAGAATGCCCCAAAAGTTGAATTTAAACCAGATTTTAGAAACTGAAGATGCATTTCTTCCACATAGGGGTTTGTGGTATGAGATTTGCATACATAATGCACCTTGAAATTCACTGAAAAATTTTTTTTTGGTATAGTAAGGTAAAGATTTCAGCAAAGAGAGGGAAGCAGAACTATTGTGTCTTTTCTTTTTCCCCAAAAGTACACTTTGATTAATGAAAGAGCAAAGGAAATAATCCTTAGTCTTTAAAATTTTGCACCATATTCAGTAGTTAATGTTGTCTCTAGTAATTTTATGATTCTACCTAGAGTTACACAGTTTTACTCTGAGTCTCTGACTAGCACGAAAACATGCCTCATTTAGATTCTGGGACCCATCCTGCAAGGCTAATTACTTCTTCTGGTGAGCCAAAGGGTAAGACAAATGATTCTTTGACAACCCTTAAGCATATATCTTCCTTGTCTTGATGTCTTATTTATTTGCCTCTGTAAGATAAATGACTCCTTTTCAACATGCCCAGTGTTCTGGCCTTTCTCAATTAAGCCTGAAACATAAAACAATCTTAGGAAAAAGAAATCTAAATTATTTTCTTATTTTTATTGCTATGATTTGAAGACATTTACATTTCTTTGGACTATAGCATTAATGTAGTGCTAATTTTTAAAATACAGTTTTATATTACCAAGGGTTTGGCTTACCAAAATATTGCTGGTGGTTTGTAGAATAGAATGAACGTTTGACATTAGCATCTAGACTTGAGTTATCTCTGATTTAATGTTTCAGAGTTATTGGATGGTCTTTGAGGATAGAATTTCATTTTCAAACTGATCCCCCCCCCACAGGTAAATAGACCAAAATCATTGAAAATATGCAACTATTTTACTTTATTATTTTATTATAATAAACATGAACATAAAATAAATATTTGGCAAAAAATGTCTCTTCACTGAAATTATGTATTGTATATGAAATACATTTTTATTATAAAATAAACACAATATTTGAAAAGTTAAAGTTGAATAGATAAACATTAATGATTCATACGATATTGGAGGAGCATCCCATAGAAGTGGTCTTGCCCCACAAACTCTGTTTTGCCCCATAGACTCTTGTCTACCCATCTCTCCCCTACAATATTGGCATGTTCAATACATAAGAAGTAAAGAATTGAGAAACAAATGCATACAATTCGAGTAAAACAAAATGCTTTATGTATAGCTATTTATTTGAGAATAAAACAGGATGTTCTTATTTTGGCCTGACTAACTGCCTGAATCATGACGTTGAGTCCTCATTCTGCTTAGCGTGTATAGACCTGTGCAATGACTTTAGAATAAAACAAGGAACATAAACCATTCCCTTCAACGCCTAGATCTTAATTCATTAATCGGGGTTGTATGTATTTTTGATGGGACTTGAGTGTTCACAGTCTTCTATTGTTGTATCTTATCAAGGCAGATAATTCTGTTTGCTTGTAGGTACACATCATAGGTTTTGAAAGCATATTATTTTTCATTTATAAATTGCTGTCCTTTGTATATATAATTCTCAGCAAGTTTAACTATATATATTAGAAGCTTTAAAATCATCTTCTTAAATATCTTAGCAGAAATCAAAGCTCACTTTCCCTAAAACTGTTTAATTGCTAATGTATTTGAGTTTCCTAAAGGATTAACAAATCTTTTCATTGAACTAGCATTTCCATATTTTGATAAATTCAATTAAAAGCATTATTTGATGTCTATTGTTTTTTGGCTAATTGTTTAAAAAAGAAAAAAACATCATTTTAGCTGTTTTCTAATATTTCATTTTAGTAAAAGAAATATTTTGAAGATAATAGGTTATGCTTTAGAATCTGTTTTATTGCTATCGCGTATCAATAGCAATAGAATTTGGACCTTTTAACAGACAATATATGATCTGTCTCTTATACACATCTGTCCAGAGGAGCTAAAGAAAGTGGAATCTGCTCCAACCTCAGAAGCCTTCTGAGACCTAGACAGGGCCATCCCAGTGGTCTGGGTGGGGGTTGCCACCCTCTTCCATCACAACCACCTTGGAAAAAGGAGAGTGACAGGAAATGGCAACGATCAGGGTAAAAACTGCGAAGACACAGCTGGTGCTCGGGTTTCCAATGCAAGTAGATGTATGGTGCCTCCTGTGGTGACAGCACTTTCCCCTCTTAGACAGACATAAAGAAACCCAAGGTCAGACATTCGCCACTCTCAGGAAAGGGCACCTTCCCAGAAAACAGGGGTGGATGCAGGATGCTCTCTCCCAGCACATGCATTCTTGGGAGGATTCCAGCAAACGGCAGAAACATCAGCAGGAGCTGGGAAAAGGGTCTCAGGCCTGGCCGAGAGGAGCTGGTCAGATGTGCAAAACAGGAGTTAAGAGTCAATAACTTTCNCCTGGCGTACTTACAGTTTCTGGCAAGCGTCTGTAGAACACAAAGATCATAATCCACAGTTGGACCTGAAAGAAGGTGTTAGACGTAACTGGTGGAAGTCCTACTGAGCACCGTCACTGTCGGTCGTGGATTATGTGCATGTGGCACATGACGCCCAGGGGCTAAATATCTGTGCCTTGGCCTCTTTCGGTTGCAACAGCAGAACCCACAGAGCAGAGCCCCTCCGACGATGAGGACCGCGGTAGTGGCCCAGCCGACGAAGAGTGACGCTCCCAGCTCTCGTTTCTGACCTACATGGACCGCTGGGTTGTAGAAATCCCTGATGATGTTATTGGCCATCCAGCACACTGGAATCAGAACGAAGATACTGGTCAGGATAAAGAGGACTCCGGAAATTCCCACGAGGTATGCTTTTGCCCTCCGGTTAGAGCCTGTGCACTGAATCTTCTTCATGCCACAGATGCCAACAAGCAGAGCAATCACAGATAGGGCCACAGCCACACACATGAGGGCCCGGGCTGCCTCTAGGGCAGGAGGGAGGGCCAGCAAAGAATCATAGACCTTGCACTGCAGCTTATCCTTGGCTTGTCGGACACAGTTCATCCAGAGGCCTTCCCAGACCCTTTCGAAGACAATAATGTTGCTGCCAATAAAAGCCGATACTCTCCACTGAGGCAGAAGAGTTGTGGTAAGGGTCCCGACCATGCCGAAGAACCCAAGAACCAGTCCAGCGATTTGCAGTGGATAAAATGCCATCGCCTTTGCTCTGAAGACTGATCCAGTCTGCAACGGGAGCTGCTTTCCATTCAGAGCAGGGAGGCCCCTATGAGTCTACAGCAGTCTCTGGTGATGTTCTATTGCTGTTACTGGGCATAACATTTTAGTCCAAAGCCAGAGCAGTGACTGAACTTAACTGCAAGTATCTGTTGTAAATGCATGTTGCCTGTCTACATACATACATTTCTGTATGGGTTATTTAGTAGTCATATGGAATTGTTTCCCAGCCAATGAGAAGTAGCCAGAGGTGTGTCCAGAAATACTGCATTCAGCGTTCATATTTCTCATGTTATTGTTGTCTAAGCAATGTTGTAATTAAGTGTCAAAGGTACCATTGTGGACTACTAATTACAGAGCTGAAAACTTCCTGTTTAAAAACCACTCTGATGTTGAAGTATAAATATATGCGTTAAGCCACAACTAAAGACAATACCAAAACCTTGCCACTTCTTTGGAGAGCATTTGAAAACTCTTTGGATTTTAGATAATCTATTATTTTCTGCCAATCTAAGACAACTTTCTTTAACATGGTTAAAGAATTCTGGTATTAAAAAAGACTTCTGGAATCAAATAAATGTTTAGGTATTATTTTCTACATTTCTGCCAAAATCATCAGTATTCTTAAAAAAGAGGCATGCTAAGCAAAACCTTCAGATTTCATGCTTTTTTATTTCTAAGATCCAGAAAGCAAGGAGAAACACTTATTATTGAGCTTACTGGTAATTATTATATGTTGAGTAATTCCTTTCTCTCTAATGAAATCATGTTTAGTTTATAAATACTCATTAGCTATTTCTTCAACAGCAGCTTGGAATATATCACATTTATCAAAGCAAAAAATATATATTCCATTTTTATGGCACTGTGTGAAAGTGACCCTTTGGATTAGCTGTGCAATTACTTAACTCCAGATACTAAAAAGCTTTTTAGAATTGGAAGACAGTTTCAAAGTCATCAGGCTTAAGTTTCCCATTTGCTAGATGTGGAGTGTGACGTTTTCGGAGCGCTTGGCTAGAATAGTTTTGTAGTGACTGATCCAAGCTTCCCAGATCCCCTGGAGAAGGGAATGGCAACCCACTCCAGTATTCTTGCCTGGGTAATTCCATGGACAGAGGGGCCTAGCAGGCTACAGTCCATGGGGTTGCAAAGAGTCAGACATGATCTAGCAACTGAGCAAAAACAACAGCAACAACAGTGGATCCAGGAATAGATATTGTCTCTGATTTATGACGTATACCTCCTGTTTCTAGTGTGACTCAAAAAGAGGTGCTTTTTAAGAACTTTCATGTGAATGGGACTAAACCTGACTTTCACACCATCCCCTTGATAGCTGTTCAGATTTTCAAAGCAAGTAAAATTCAGTTGATTACCACATTCCTGCCATTGCTCAGACGTGGAGTGGGGAGTAGGCTTAATTTGAGAAGTGTAAAGATTTTGCTGAATCAAATTCTGAACAGGCCACCACCTTGCTCAATTTTTTTCAGTAGTCCTCTATTGCCCCCAGGATAAAAATTCAAATCCCTTAGCATAATGCAAAAGACCCATCCTTGGTTTGGCCCCTGACCATTTTAACACTTATATTCTGAACATGACTCCATCCCATGTCTTCAGATTCTACTGCAAGGAATCCATTTTAAGGAAGAAAACTACTTGAAAGCAACCACACCGAGTATATTCTAGGTAGCAGGCATTACCACTTTCAAACTGTCGTCCATTTCGGTCAACAATAGGCCAAGAGATAATGGGTGGTCCAATACTATCCAGGTTTTAAAAACCCATTGATTTAATTAGAATATGTGAAAACAATTAAGTTTCCAAAAAGGGTTATCTGTCTATCTGTCTACCTATCTACACATCCATTTATCATCTTTCCATCTTATTTGCTGTTTTTGTTGCTTTCTTAGTACCATCCTAGACCAAAGGAGCATTTCCTCTCAAAGAAATGTGAGTCATTGAGGAAACAGATGACTTCTGTATAGTTCACAGTTTCCTAACACCAGCTCAGGATGAAAGGTTTTCTCGGCTCTTTGTTTGACATTGCTGAGACACAAGTTTAACCATTCCCACCCTGAAGGGATTTGCCAACACTATTCTGACTTATTACTTCTATTTCCTCTTCCTCATTCTGTCTCATTTTTAATCCTATCTTTATTTTGTCCTGCAAGTTTCCAACTTCCAGTTTGAATTTTCATTAGATAGAATCTGTCTGTATTACAGATAAACACAAGAAAGAGCACATCTTAGAATATGGAGGCACATCTTAAAATACGGAGGCACGTCTTAAGTATAAATATAATCTGAGAAGCATAAACAATGCAAGAGCTTCAGCTTCCTTTTCTTTTCATAGCCAATTGTCAACACCATCATGACTTTTAAAGGGAGATATTGTTTTCCTGTCCAACATTTCTGTGAATCTTATTCCCTCCCACTTCCTCAGGGGCCCTTGGTCCATTGACACCCCATCTCTTTATAGCACTTATGGCTTCTTCATCTCTCTGTGTTGGCCTTTGGAATAGAAACATACTCAATTATCTTTCATATTAAAATTCTATTCTGCCCAATCTATAGTCCCTGGTATGTATGTATTCATATATATCTTTTTGATCCACCTTCACATTTTCCACTTGGGAGATATCTAACAGAATTTTGGGACATCTACACTATTGTATTCGAAGATTACTTTCGTATTCTTACTTAATTGTCCTTTCTGTAAAGATCAAAATAAACCATCATCTTCTAGTTGAGGTAGGAAACAGCACATGCCTTGGAGAGAGGTTTGTTTCAATCTTGGCTTGACACCTAGGCCTTCAAATATTGGCCTGTTTTGAACTTCTCAAAACTGTCTGTTCTAAAAAAAAAAAAAGATAATAATGATACCAACCTTATAGGGCTTCTTTGAAGATTGTTTCAAGGAATATGTGCAAAGGACCTGACTTTGAGGAAGTACCCAGGAAAGGCTTGCTGCAATGTTTGTCTCTTTTGCCTTTGTTATATTATCCTGCTTACTTCTTCTCTATTTGCTCATCCTTGGTATTTTCATTCCATTAGTGCCATGACCCAGGTTTGTTTGCTCTGGTTGTTCCAGGATTCCTTATATACCTTAATACCTTTCTCTCCTAGAACATATTGTCTGGGGAGTTTCACCCAGGGCCATAACTTTTACTATATTTTGTCAGGTTACAATTTTCTAATCTTTTGTCTTCAACCCAGGCCTCTCTCTGCCTATTACCCTGGGTTTTTATTTTGTTTTGCTTCTCTCAGCCTCTCAGTCAGTAGGAAACTCTGGAGCTCCTATGCCCTTCCAACTGCTGAGAATGCTCACCTACATCCATCTTCAGGTATTTCCTGAAAACACCCATCTCACTGAAATCACTCTACATTCATGAAAATGTTAGTTGTGTCTGACTCTGCGACCCATGGACTATAGCCTGCCAGGCTCTTCTGTCTATAGGATTCTCCAGGCAAGAATACCGGAGTGGGCTGCCATTCCCTTCTCCAGGGGATCTTCCTGATCCAAGGATCAAACCAGGGTCTCCTGCATTGCAGGCAGATTCTTTACCATCTGAACCACCAGGAAAGTGGACATTCATTCATGGAGTGAGTGAGTGAGTGAAGTTGCTCAGTCGTGTCCAACTCCTTGCGACCCAATGGACTGTAGCCTATCAGGCTCCGCCATCCATGGGATTTTCCAGGCAAGAGTGCTGGAGTGGATTGCCATTTCCTTCTCCAGGGGACAGTCTATATCTAACAATTGACTGATCAATATAGGAGTGTACAGGCCTAGCCCACTATCCCCAAGTAGGGGCTAATTCTAAGGGGCTCTCCTAGTTNTATCAGGCTCCGCCATCCATGGGATTTTCCAGGCAAGAGTGCTGGAGTGGATTGCCATTTCCTTCTCCAGGGGACAGTCTATATCTAACAATTGACTGATCAATATAGGAGTGTACAGGCCTAGCCCACTATCCCCAAGTAGGGGCTAATTCTAAGGGGCTCTCCTAGTTCCAGTCCTCAATGTGGGGTTAGCTTAGGCTTTCACTGAATCTGTACTACAACTTGACTTCTTATTTCCAATTCTCTTCCTTTTCTTCTTTCCCTCAGAAAGGAACACTCTATAGTAAACCCAATTTGCCCCAATCTCCACTAGCAAAGTCTGCTTCTCAAGGAGTCCAATCACTGATCGACAACTTACTGTAATTTATTAAAGATGTTTCTTGTTCTAACATCACTATGCCTTAGTTCACCTTTCAACATTCTTACTTGAATCATCTTACCAATAATAATGTCTTATCTCATCTCCTTACCTGTGGTATTACTCCCTGAAACAAATTCTGAACATGCCACCACCTTGATTAAATCTTTCCTTCTCATTCTCTTTTGCCTTCAAGATAAAATCCAAATCCCTTAGCACAATGCAAAGACCCATCCATGGCTTGGCCTCTGCCCAATTTTAACATTTATCTTCTGAACATGTCTCCATCCCATGTCTTCAGAGAGCTTACATTTCAGTGAGAGTAGTAAACATTTAAAAAAAAAATTGCATGCACAAAAATATCCAGGTCCAAATTGAGATAGAGCGAGAGATAAAAATATAGGGTATAGAAAACATAGGGTATAAAGAGAGTGCAAACAGACGAGATCTTAATTTTAATTACAGGGCAAAGAAAAGGCTCTCTGACAAGGAGGTATTTAAGCTATAATCTGAAGCTTGAGGAGAAATTAGGCAGATGATCAGATAAAGAGTGAGGTAAAGAAGATTCTGGTCATGGGAGACTGGCTGGGTTAAAGCACTGAAGCCAAAGAGAGCTTGGGGCTAATGCGGGTGGAAGACTTTGTGCAAAAGGGATGTGAGAACTGCTGAAGGGCACATGAGGCTGAAATATAGGCAATGTCCAGATACACAGGGCCATGCGAGCCATTTGATGATCTTCTCCAGAGAGCCATGCAAAGTCAGTTAAGGGTTTTAAGCATCAAACTGACATGATCAAAACTGTACTAACAAAATATAATAAGGATCTACTGTATAGCTCAGGGAACTCTATTCAACACTCTGTGATGGCCTATATGGAAAAATAATCTAAAAATGAGTGAATATATATATTGGTTTCCCAGGTGGCACAAGTGGTAATAAATCTGGCTGCCAATGAGGAAGACATAAGAGATTCCATGATTCTTGCCTGGAGAATCCCACAGAGAGGATTGTGTTGGGCTTTGGTCCATAGAGTCAGTCACAACTAAAGTGACTTAGCATGCATGCATGGACATGTCTTTGTATAACTGATTCACTTTGTTGTACACCTGAAACTCATCCAACGTTGTAAAGCAACTATACTCCAATGGATTTTTTAAAGAAAAACTGCTATTTGGTGGGATGAGATTAGAAAAGTATACAACTGAACACGAAGAAGCCGGTTGGAGGGTTACTGCAATACTCCAAATGAGAGAAGATGCAAGTTAGGGTAGAGTCGGGGAAGGCAATGGCACCCCACCCCAGTACTCTTGCCTGGAAAATCCAATGGACGGAGTAGCCTGGTGGGCTGTAGTCCATGGGGTCGCTAACAGTCGGACAGACTGAGTGACTTCACTTTCACTTTTCTCTTTCATGTATTGGAGAAGGAAATGGCAACCGACTCCAGTATTCTTGCCGGGAGAGTCCCAGGGATGGGGGAGCCTGGTGGGCTGCCGTCTATGGGGTCACACAGAGTTGGACACGACTGAAGTGACTTAGCAGCAGCAGCAGAAAGCCGGTTGGAGGGTTACTGCAATACTCCAAATGAGAGAAGATGCAAGTTAGGGTAGAGTCGGGGAAGGCAATGGCACCCCACCCCAGTACTCTTGCCTGGAAAATCCAATGGACGGAGTAGCCTGGTGGGCTGTAGTCCATGGGGTCGCTAACAGTCGGACAGACTGAGTGACTTCACTTTCACTTTTCTCTTTCATGTATTGGAGAAGGAAATGGCAACCGACTCCAGTATTCTTGCCGGGAGAGTCCCAGGGATGGGGGAGCCTGGTGGGCTGCCGTCTATGGGGTCACACAGAGTTGGACACGACTGAAGTGACTTAGCAGCAGCAGCAGCAGCAGGGTAGAGTAGCTGCAATGTCAAGGACTGAATAGATTTGCTATATATAGCAGTTATAACTGACAAGGGTGGGTGACAGATTAAGGTCAGGAAATGTGTCAGAGAGGACGGTCATATCATTGGTATGAGCACCATTGTACACAGGGATTCATGTACTGAGGTGTGAGACACTGAAGGATGGCCAAACTTTCAGAAACAGATCAAGAGTTAAGTTTCAGATGTGAACCCTGTGAGCCATCCCAGTAAAGAATGCAGAAAATCAGATTCTGAGGAACTCATAGAAATGGTCTGGATTATACACAGAAGAATCCACACCCTCCATCTTGTCCACAAAATTATCTATGATTAGAACACAGGCGGTGAAAGGAATCTGACAGACTGCTGACTTACTCTCTCTTCACATCCTCCTGGGACTTGTTCTGAGGTCTTAAAGAATCTAATTGAGGCTGAGGAAGTTTTGCAAAAATGTGTCTGAGTTTTACTTGCAGCGTCAGCTTCCAGTGAATAGCAGTGAAGGTAGAACATCAGAAAGGAAGAATGAGGATTCACAAAGTATCCTCATCTTGCCTGATTTTTCTCCCCTCCCAAGAGTTCCACACCACAAAATATTCAGATATTCTGCTAACTTACTGCATTCTATCTTGAAAGACACTCTCCTGTCTTCCTCCATGTCCAGTTCAAGTTTTAACAAGTATAAACAAGTGGAACAATTTTAATTCAATGCATGTCAGATTGGTTTGAGCTCTGTGTAAGTAAATATGTGAATACACATGGAGGAGAAGGGGATGACAGAGGATGAGATGGTTGGATGGCATCACTGACTCAATGGACATGAGTTTGAGCAAACTCTGGGAGATAGTGAGAGAAAAAGAGTCCGGGTGTGCTGCAATCTCTGGGGTCACAAAGAGACAGGACTGAACAACAATACATAGAAAATTTTACTTTATTATTGATTTTCATATATGCTATCCCCTCACCCTTGTTCATACATACACATTGCCCACTTGAGAATTATTCAGTCTTCTTTAAATTTTGATCCAGATTTTGTCTAAGAGAAACTTCTGAATTATCAGAGTATGAATGGATGCTCAGTCGTATAGTCCTCTTTGCAAACCCACAGAGCCCACCAGGTTCCTCTGTCCATGGGATTTCCCAGGCAAGAGTACTGGAGTGGGTTGTGATTTCTTCCTCCAGGGGATCTTCCAGAACCAGAGACTGAAGCCTCCTCATCTCCTGCAACTTCTGAACTGGAAAAGAGTTCTTTACCACTGTGCCACCTGGGAAGCTCCTTATCAGAGTGTATTAGACTCCAATCCCATCCCTCCATTTCTGCCTTTTTTTGTTTTTTTGCATTTGACACATAATAAACAGACTGGTTCCAAATAGGAAAAGGAGTACGTCAAGGCTGTATATTGTCACCCTGCTTATTTAACTTATATGCAGAGTACATCATGAGAAATGCTGGACTGGAAGAAACACAAGCTGGAATCAAGATTGCTGGGAGAAATGTCAATAACCTCAGATATGCAGATGACACCACCCTTATGGCAGAAAGTGAAGAGGAACTAAAAAGCTTCTTGATGAAAGTGAAAGTGGAGAGTGAAAAAGTTGACTTAAAGCTCAACATTCAGAAAACGAAGATCATGGCATTCGGTCCCATCACTGCATGGCAAATAGATGGGGAAACAGTGGAAACTGTCAGACTTTATTTTGGGGGGCTCCAAAATCACTGCAGATGGTGATTGCAGCCATGAAATTAAAAGATGCTTACTCCTTGGAAGAAAAGTTATGAGCAACCTAGATAGTATATTCAAAAGCAGAGACATTACTTTGCCAACTAAGCTCCATCTAGTCAAGGCTATGGTTTTTCCTGCGGTCATGTATGGATGTGAGAGTTAGACTATGAAGAAGGCTGAGTGCCGAAGAATTGATGCTTTTGAACTGTGATGTTGGAGAAGACTCTTGAGAGACCCTTGAACTGCAAGGAGATCCAACCAATCTATTCTGAAGGAGATCAGCCCTGGGATTTCTTTGGAAGGAATGATGCTAAAGCTGATACCCCAGTACTTTGGCCACTTCATGCGAAGAGTTGATTCATCGGAAAAGACTCTGATGCTGGGAGGGATTGGGGGCAGGAGGAGAAGGGGACAACCAAGAATGAGATGGCTGGATGGCATCACTGACTCTATGGATGTGAGTCTGAGTGAACTCCGGGAGATGGTGATGGACAGGGAGGCCTGGCGTGCTGCGATTCATGGGGTCGCAAAGAGTCGGACACGACTGAGCGACTGAACTGAAATGAACTGAATATGCATTTTCCTCCATAACATTTTTCATTAGTTCTAAACAGATATACATTTCTGTTTATGTTTACTCAAGTCTGTTTCCCATCTAGAATATAGATTCTACAAAAACAGAGACCATCTACTTTATTAACTGCTATAGTCACACAGCATAGCAAAGAGGCTGACCCAGAATAGGACCATAGTAGTCTGCCCAGGAAATATCGTTTGAGTTAATGAATTAATTATTAGTACAATGCTTCATTTAGATAAGCTATCCTTTAAGGATTAGCATAGTTTGAATACTTAAATTATAAATTATAGTTTCATAGTTTGAATACTGTTCTACAGAGTTAAAGGCTGGATTTATGTAATGAAATACACTATATAACAATTTAAATATCTCATGTGTTAATAAAACATTTTGTATTCCAGGAATGAATTTGGGGGTCATCTAAAATCCAACTAATTAGTCTTACTACCACCACCTGGTCCATCAAATTTATCCTATTACCTTCCATTATTACTCAAATTCAATTGTTTTAAGGCTACTTTCAAGGCTACTTACATGCCAATATTTAAAATGGACTTTTCTGTGAAATCAATCAGGGAAATTTGAATCCGCTCCAATGCAAACTTGTGTTAAATGTATGTGTTTTTGCTTTTGTGTACAAAGTTGAGTATATGCTACAAAAGTCCCTGAATTTATTATCTTCCTTCCCTCCCTTTTCTTTCTCTTCTTTCTTTTTTCAGTCTCATAGAGCTGCAGAAATAATTAAGAAGACTTGTTAAAAAGGAAAACAAAACACGAAGTCTTGTGATTAATGAAAAACAAATGGAATTTTTGAGACGGGGTACAACAAGAAGAGGAAATAGGAGGTAAAAAATGACTTGAAGTTTGTCATAACATATGTGCCACATTTACTAAGCACTGGCCTTGAATTTGTATCTAAGCCTTTTAATGTTAAGGCAAAGTGTCCAGACCATATAAACAAAAGTATTTCTTCAGGAGTTGCATCGCTGTCTTGCTTCTGACACAAGAAAAAAAAAAAAAAAACTCTTTCACTGTGGAATAGAATGAAAAACATCCTTGCAGTGAATATAGCAGACAAATTGGCCCAGGTGTTCTTCTTTTACGGGAATCTAAATAAGATGGCCCAGGTGTTCAGGTCTTAGAGCAATGGTTCTCAGCCCTGACCTCATATTAGAATTGCCTGGAGGAGCTTTGAGACAATACCCATGAAATAGGGCCCCACCCCAGATCCATTAAACTAGAATTCTAGGGCTCAGGCCCTAGCATCAGTATTTTTGTTTTTGTTATTTTTTGTTATAGTTGCATCACTATTTTAAAAGCACCTTCTGTGATACTACAATGCAGTCAGATCAGGAGCCCTGCTTAAAAGCCTCTATTCTGGTGGTTCTCAGTTTTGTTTTTTAATTCCAACCATATTTATTAACCATATCAAATCCCACATCAAACCAAATTAAATCGAAACAGCTCAAGATGGGATCCAGGAATCAGTATTTTGGGCGCGGCTGGCGACAGAGGGGCATGCCACGCAGCATGTGGGATCTTAGTTCTTAAATCAGGGATCGAAAGCTCACTCCCGACAATGGAGGCACAGAGTTTTAACCACTGGATGACTAGGGAAGTCTCCAGGCATCAGTATTTTTAAGTATCTTAGGTGATTTTAGTATGCAGCTAAGCTAGAGGAAATCAGTCCTGCATATTCACTGGCAAGACTGATGCTGAAGCTGAAACTCCAATACTTTGGCCACCTGATGCGAAGAACTGACTCATTGAAAAAGACCCTGATGCCAGTAAAGATTGAAGGTGGGAGGAGAAGGGGATGATAGAGGATGAGATGGTGGGATATTATCACCAACTCAAAGGACATGAGTTTGAGCAAGTTCTAGGTGTTGGTGATGGACAGGGAAGCTTGGCATGCTGCCATTCATGGGGTCACAGAGAGTCGGACATGACTGAGCGACTGAACAGAACTGAACTGAAGACAGTCACTGATCTGCATGAATGGATGGATTGTATATCCTTAAAGTAATTTTACATCAGTATTATTTCTTTCAGTAGAGGTGTTGAGACTTGAGAGTGACTTTGGGGTTATGCTCCTTGACAAGAACTTACAAGGTAAATATTTTCCATTGCTGGGTAAACTCAGTCTTATGTGAATAAGTGGTAAACAGCTTCGAAATAAAAATGATGAATATATTGTTCTTATCTCTCTGCAATTAGGCAATGTTATTTCTTAAAAAGCAGAGTAAGGACATAATATTTACCAACTGTAGTTGAAACTTCCTCAACTGGAGTATTAGCACAGTGTTTCTAACTGTAAATTATGTTCAATACCTTTGAAAAACAAGTTAGAATTTTTACATTATAATACTATATTACTTCATCTATGTTCAGACATAAAATGTCAAATAAACTTTTATGCTTATGGTCCTTACAAAAGCAATAAAACCAAAATAAAATTAATTACTAATGAGTACACAATTGATAAAATTTAAATTATTAATAGTTTGATATGGTGTATAATATTAAAATTTGAAACTAAATTCTAGATATTAGAAATACTAACCAAAAGATACACTTTCATAATTTGTCCTCCACTTGTCACTTTTTTTTAATTTGTTGGATTTTGAATGTGATACATCATTATTTGAAGCATTATAACAATAAAATTATTCTTAGTCTGATCCACTGTTCTGATGAGCCAAAATATTTGAAAGCATTTCTTAAAGTAAAACAGGGCAAATTAAAATGTACTGTTCATTATGGCATATTTATATCTATATTGAATAATGAACTGTTGTAAAATTCAGATCTGCTTATTATGTTTGATCCAAATATGAGAAAAATTTGCAAGTTCTTCCTTTCATTTGATATTGCCTAAGTGTCTCTGCATGTCGTAAAGTTCAATAACCCACTGTTTGATTGTGAATTCTACATATGCACAGTGTACCATGACCACATTTGACCTTTATTTTGAAAATGAATGCAGTGTAAAATATCATTTTCATGAAGGCAAGTCAATGTCTCTATTAGTTGATTTAGAAAACTGAAGCCTAATGTTGAATTTCTTTACAATGAAAATTATCACTACAAAAGATCAGTTCAGTTCAGTCACTCAGTCACATCCGACTCTTTGCAACCCCATGGACTGAAGCATGCCAGGCCTCCCTGTCCATCACCAACTCCTGGAGTTTACTCAGACTCATGCCATTGAGTCGGTGATGCCATCCAACCATCTCATCCTCTGTCATCCGCTTCTCCTCACACCTTCAATCTTTCCCAGCATCAGGGTCTTTTCAAGTGAGCTAGCTCTTTACATCAGTTGGCCAAAGTATTGGAGTTTCAGCTTTAGTATCAGCCTTTCCAATGAACACCCAGGACTGATCTCCTTTAGGATGGACTGGTTGGATCTCCTTGCTGTCCAAGAGACTCTCAGGGATCTTCTTCAACACCACAGTTCAAAAGCATCAATTCTTAACTGCTCAGCATTCTTTATAGTCCAACTCTCACATCCATACATGACCACTGGAAAAACCACAGCCTTGACTAGACTGACCTTTGTTGGCAAAGTAATGTCTCTGCTTTTTAACATGCTGTCTAGGTTGGTCATAGCTTTTCTTCCAAGGAAGAAGTGTCTTTTAATTTCACAGCTGCAGTCACCATCTGCAGTGATTTTGGAGCCCCCAAAAATAAAGTCTGACACTGTTTCTACTGTTTCCTCATCTATTTCTCATGACGTGATGGGACAAGAGGTCATGATCTTAGTTTTCTGAATGTTGAGCTCTTAGAGTCTTAGTTTAGTCTGCTAAACTAAAATAATCCACCTGCATTGCAGGTTCCACACAGTCAAAGGCTTTGGCATGGTCAATAAAGCAGAAATAGATGTTTTTCTGGAAATTTCTTGATTTTATGATGATCCAGTAGATGTTGGCAATTTGATCTCTGGTTACTCTGCCTATTCTAAAACCAGCTTGAACATCNAGGGTGGTGTCATCTGCATATCCGAGGTTATTGATATTTCTCCCAGAAATCTTGATTCTAGCTTGTGCTTCCTCCAGCCCAGCATTTCTCATGATGTACTCTACATATAAGTTAAATAAGCAGGGTGACAATACACAGCCTTGACGTGCTCCTTTTCCTATTTGGAACCAGTCTGTTGTTCCATGTCCAGTTCTGACTGTTGCTTTCTGACCTGCATACAGATTTCTCAAGAGGCAAGTCAGGTGGTCTGGCATTCCCAGATCTTAAAAAGCTTTCCACAGTTTATTGTGATCCACACAGTCAAAGGCTTTGGCATAGTCAATAAAGCAGAAATAGATGTTTTTCTGAAATTCTCTTGCCTTTTCGATGATCCAACGGATGTTGGCAATTTGATCTCTCGCTCCTCTGCCTTTTCTAAAGCCAGCTTTAACATCTGGAAGTTCACGGTTCACATACTGTTGAAATCTGGCTTGGAGAATTTTGAGCATTACTTTACTAGCCTGTGAGATGAGCGCAATTGTGTAGTAGCTTGAAGATTCTTTGGCATTGCCTTTCTTTGGGATTGGAATGAAAACCGACCTTTTCCAGTCCTTTTCCAGATATGTAAAAGATCATATCCATATAAATACTAAAACTAGTTCAACCAGCAACTGTATTATGCAGACCAAATATTCTTACTTGAAAGTGTGGACAAGCCAACCTGAAAGAAGTCAGATGCACATTAAGCACATTACATGTTCAGTATTTCCACTTTAGGTAATCACAGGGGTCAATCATAATTGCAGTTGTCATCTAGATAATCCAACATAATTGAAAACACTCATTGAGCAGATGTGTTTCCAGATATATTGGATTCTCTCATGTTTCTGTGGATATCAGTTTAAACAATATCAAAGTGCCTTTCTAATCCTAGGTTTCCTCTTGGGCATAAATGGGTTAAATGACATGTTAACATAAATTGGTTAACACTGAATATAGTAAACAAGTTTTTTATATACTAATTTTATAATCAAATTTATCAAAATGTATCCAATCAATAATTAATTTTATGACTTTTTTGATATAAGATTAACAAATGTGACAGTCTATTTTGTCATTTTATATATATGTGTGTATATATATTAAGAATCAGAAAAGGCAATGGCACCCCACTCCAGTACTCTTGCCTGGAAAATCCCATGGACGGAGGAGCCTGGTAGGCTGCAGTCCATGGGGTTGCTAAGAGTTGGACATGACTGAGAAACTTCACTTTCACTTTTCACTTTCATGCATTGAAGAAGGCAATGGCAACCCACTCCAGTGTTCTTGCCTGGAGAATCCCAAGGATGGGGGAGCCTGGTGGGCTGCTGTCTATGGGGTTGCACAGAGTCTGACACGACTGAAGTGATTTAGCAGTAGCAGTAGCATATATTAAGCCTAGCTTTAAATTTAGAAAAAAATAAAGAAGTTAGTATAGGGAGTTTCTATACTTCACACTCAGTTTCATCTATCACTAACAATCATTCATTACTATGAGATATTGGTCACAATTAATAAAAATACTGATGCATTCTTATCAACTGAAGTTCATAGTTTATTCAGATTTTCCTAGTTTTTAACTGATATTTATTCTCTGTTTGAAGATTCTATCCATGATACTACACTATCTTTGGTTATAAAATTTCCTTAGACCCCTTTTGCCTATGACAGTTTCTCAGACTGTCCTTGGATTAAATGACCATAGAAGCTGAGGAGTACTATTCATTGTGGAGGATGACGTTCTATTGGAATTTACCTCATATTTTTCTCATGATTAGATTGTGATTATGGGTTTAGGAGGGCACAGAAGCAAAGTGCCATTCTCATCACATCATATCAGATGTGCGAGCTCTGGAGAACAGTATGGATGTTCCTTAAATAAAACTACCATATGACCGAGCAGTCTTACTCTTAGGCATACACCTGGACAAAGTTCAGTTCAGTTCAGTCGTTCAGTCGTGTCTAACTCTTTGTGACCCCATGGACTGCAGCATGCCAGGCCTCCCTGTCCATCACCAACTCCCAGAGCTTACTCAAACTCATGTCCATCAAGTCGGTGATGCCATCCAACCATCTCATCCTCTTTTGTCCCCTTCTCCTCCTGCCTTCAATCCACCCCAGCATCAGGGTCTTTTCCAGTGAGTATGGCCCCTCCCATCAGAATAAGACCCAGTTTCCCCAACAGTCATTCTCTCCCATCAGGAAGCTTCCATCGGCCTCTTATCCGTATGTGGACCGAATGAACACCACAATCACAGGAAACTAATCAAACTGATCACATGGGGCACAGCCTTGTCTAACCCAATGAAACTATGAGCCATGTCATGTAAGGCTACCCAAGACGGACTGGTCATGGTGGAGAATTCTGACAAAACATGGTCCACTGGAGAAGAGAATGGCAAACCACTTCAATATTCTTGCCTTGATAACTTCATGAAAAAGAAAAGAATACCTGGAGAAAACCATAATTCAAAAAAAAAAAAAAAAGATGCACTCCAAAGTTCATTGCAGCAATTTTAAGTAGAGAAGATACTTTAGCAACCAAAATGTCCATTGACAGAGGAATGGACAAGGAAGAAGTGGTATATATACACAATGGAAATTACTCAGCCATTAAAAAAGGACAAATAATACCGTTTGCAGCAACATGGGATGGGCCTAGAGATTGTTATATTGAGTGAAGGAANCAAAAAAAAAAAAAAAAGATGCACTCCAAAGTTCATTGCAGCAATTTTAAGTAGAGAAGATACTTTAGCAACCAAAATGTCCATTGACAGAGGAATGGACAAGGAAGAAGTGGTATATATACACAATGGAAATTACTCAGCCATTAAAAAAGGACAAATAATACCGTTTGCAGCAACATGGGATGGGCCTAGAGATTGTTATATTGAGTGAAGGAAGTCAGACAGAGAAAGACAGTTATCATATGGTATCATTTATCTGTGGATTCTAAAAAGGGTACAATGAACTTATTTACAGAATAGAAATAGACTTGCAGATGTAGAAAAGTTTGCGGTTACTGGGGGGAAGTAGGGATGAGTGGGGAGGGATAAATTAGGAGACTGGGACTGACATATACACATTATTATATATAAAATAGATTACTAATAAGGACCTACTGCATAGCACAGGGAGCTCTACTCGATACCCCATAATGATTTATATGGGGAAAAAAATTAAAAAGAGTTGCTATTGTTTAGTCAATAAGTTGTTGATTCTTTTGTGAACCCACGAACTATAGCCTGCCAAGCTACTCTGTCCAAAGGACTTTCCCTACAAGAATACTGGAGTGGATTGCCATTTCCTTCTCCAATGTGTATGTATACGTATAACTGATTCATTTTGCTGTGCATAAGAAAGTGACACAACATTATAAATCAAACTATATTTCAACACCAGATATAATGCCTAGTATACAGTAGGAACTCAAGAAAAAGTACATTAAAAGAAATTGATAAATTAAAAATTTTATTTAACCAATTTCTAGTTTGTTTTTGACTTTTTAAATTTCCTCTTGAGCATGTCTGACTATTTTCTTAAGACTTTAATCAGGTCATATAATACAAATACTGTAAGATTTTTAGCTTATATTTTATATTACTGTTCACCAGCAGCACTTGAAAGTACTTATTACTGTGTTTCTTTATCATTACTAGGTTATCATAACAAGAAGATCTATTTAACAGGTGAAGTACTGCATCTTAATTTCTTTGATTACTGGTGAGATTAAACTACTATACAGTTGACCCTTGAAAAACATGAGCTTGAATTGCATTAATTCACTTATAGGTAGATTTTTTTCCCTAATAGTAACTAATATAGTGCTGCACATTTGCAGCTTTTTTGTTTGAATCCATGGATGCCGAACCATGAATATGGAGTCCCATATATACATTATGCATGGTTGAAAATCTATGTGGAAGATTGGTGTCTTTTACCCCTACATTGCTCCATGGCCAACTATGTTTCATGCCTTTTTAGCATTTAAAAAATTCTTAGTAAGTATTAATTTCATTTTACCATTTTTGCTTTTGATGTGCATACTATAAACATTATTTATGGCAATTTTATAAATTAGAAACAATATTAAATCTACATTCTGTTAGCATGGTTGAAAATCTATGTGGAAGATTGGTGTCTTTTACCCCTACATTGTTCCATGGCCAACTATGTTTCATGCCTTTTTAGCACTTAAAAAATTCTCAGTAAGTATTAATTTCATTTTACCATTTTTGCTTTTGATGTACATACTATAAACATTATTTATGGCAATTTTATAAATTAGAAACAATATTAAATCTACATTCTTGTTGTAAACTGTTTTGTTTGTTGCCTGCCTTTTCATTTTAATTATTCTGTTTTGATGGACATCCTTCATATAATCCTGGAGAAGTAAATGGCACGCCACTCTAGTATCTTGCCAGGAATGTCCCACGGACAGAAAAGCCTGGCGGGCTATAGTCCATGGGGTCTCAGAGCATCAAACATGCCTGAGTGACTAACATTTTCATTTTTACTTTTCTTCATATAATACTGATGTACCAAAGTCACATAAGTTAATATTTTCCATTATGCTTTTATTGAATTCCTCAATATACTTGTCTATAAACTTCCAGTGCTCAAGATTCTTATTTCTACAAGAAAATTTTAATGCTTCAATTATGAAATTAATATATGGTGTGAGATGAGAAATTCACTCTTTACTTTTTTTTAATATATCTTTAGCCAGTTAAATCTATACCTTTGATTAAATAAACCATTGTTTTCTCCTTTTGATAGCATGTTGCCTTTATCATAGACTGTATTAACGAGAATGGTCTCCCAAAGATGTCTACATCCTAATACCTGGAACTGTAATAAGTTTGGCTACATGAAAAAGAAGAAGTAAGCTTATAGATGAACTTAAATTGCAGATAACTTTAAGAGAGGGGGTTTATCTTGTATCTCAGAACAAGTTCAAGACAATCAAGAAGGTCTTCAAATGTGGGAAGCAGAAAAAAAAAAAAAAGGCAGAGAGACCATAGTAATGTGAAGAACAACCAGATGCTGGTTTTCAAGATGGAGAACAGTGGTCATAAGCTAAGGAGTAAAGCCAGCCTCTCAAAAATGGGGGAAACAAAGCAAAAGATTCCCCCCAGAGCCTCCAGAAAGGCCCTAGCCCTGTCAACCTTGATGTTAGTCCACTAGGACCCATGTTGGACCACTGACTTCCAGAACTGTGAGATAATAGATTTGTGATGTTTAAACCTCTGTGTTTGTTGTAATATGTTACAGCACCAATCGAAACTGAATATACATGTATATCACTACCTTTTTCTTAAAGCACCCAGCACCTTGGATCTATACACTTCATCTACATGCTCACTTCTTGGTGAACATATCCAGAGTGTGGCTTTAAAATTATCTCCAAATTTATATCTCCCAGTGGTTGTCACTTCCTTGAACTCTGGATTCATCTATCTAACAGCCTATCGGTTCACTAACTTGGGGTCCAACAGACATCTCAAACATAATTTGTCCATAACCAAACTTTTGATTACTTAAACTTTCCCAAGTTATTCCTTCCCTGTCTCAGTAAATGCAACTTCTGCAGCCCAGTATCTCAAACCCCAAAAGTTGAAGATATCTTTAACCTTTTTTTCTCACATTCAACATATGATTCATCAGCAAGTCATAATGTTCTACCTTCAAATTCCAAGTTTATTTCTCACCTCCTCCACCACAAATGTCATGGTTCAATACACCAAGCAACTGAAGTTGTTTTCTAATTAGTCTTACTGCTGTCATTTTGGCTGTTACTAGTAAACTAAGAATGAGATTTAGTATCTCTATCATATTTGGCACCTAGTTAGTTTTTTAATTTAATCTCCCACTCCTCTGGCCCCCAAACCCTCCAAGCTCTACCTTCAGATGTATGTGGCAATCCCTATCTGTTTTTTAAAAGATTTTTGCTTAAACGTTATTAACATTTATTAAAAGAAGACTTCTCTGTTCAGAGGCCACCCTACCTAAATTGGAAATCCTCTGTGACTGTCACACTACTCTCATTTATGTTTTTAAATAACTTATCACCATCAGTTGATGACAGGTATGGAAACCTGTCCATGGGGTTGCAGAGTCAGACACAACTGAGCGAATGAACTGAGCTGATCGCTATCAGATTTTGGCCTGTACTTTTGCCTCCTGATGTGAACAGCCAACTCATTGGCAAAGACCCAGATTCTGGGAAAGATTGAAGGCAAAAGGAGAAGAGGGTGGTAGAGGATGAAATGTTGGATAGCATCACTGATTCAATAGACATGATCTTGGGCAAACTCCAGGAGATAGTGAGGGACAGGGGGGCCTGGCGTGCTACAGTCTATGGAGTCACCAAAAGTCAAACCCAACTTAGCGATTGAACAGCAACAGCATCACTATCAGACATTATGTCACAAATCTATGAAGTGATTTATAGATTGTTTTTCTACTTGTTCTAAGCTTCCCAGGTGGCTCAGTGGTAAAGAATCTGCCTGCCAAGCAAGAGATGAGGGTTCCATCCTTGGTTCAAGAAGACCCCCTGGAGAAAGAAATGGTAACCCCCTCCAGTATTCTTGCCTGGGAAATCCCATGGATAGAGGAGCCTAGCGGGTTACAGTCCATGGGGTCGAGTAAGTGTCAGATATGCCTTAGTGACTAAAGAACAACAACAAAGTGAAATCTGAAAGAACAAGGATATATTCTGTTTTCTAACTAATATATCCCCAATATTCAGATCAGTTCCAAGAACACAGTATAGGTTCAGCAAATACTTTTTAATTGATTGAAAGCACACTTGAATTGTTTCTGAACTTTCTATTCTGCCTCATGAATCTCTAGAGTTTAATTTGTTATAGATCTACATGTATTCTTTGTTTTCATTTGTCATTGGGCTGGATTTTGGCTTTTTTCTAGATGAACTTTAAAACAGTTTTGCGAAATTAACAACAAAAAAGACCATACTGGATTCTGAAAGGATTTATGTAAATGGTATTAGTACTTGAGAAATGGCCAACAGTTCCCATTATTAAAGCTTCTTATCAGTTTCCTAATTTACAGCTCAGTAATTATTATGTATTTTGCTTTCATTTGGGGTGTTCTTATTTTGTTAATTTTATTCCTAATTTTATTTTCTCTTGCTATTATGATTTGGGTATTTTATCCATTATAATTTTAAGCTGTAAAATGAGAAGGCTGTTAATTTTCTGCACTTATTTTGCCACCGGACAAGTTCTTGTATCGTCTGCTTAGTTCTGATGGTTATCTGCGTTTTGCAGATGAGGAAATGAAGCAACTAGAAACATGCTGAAAATGCTCAGCATCCAGACCCAAGCTCTGATGCATTTCAGTTCAGCTTCTCTGTTTCAAAGGTGCCTGGACCATATAGTATGCTTCTGGCCTTTGGGGACCACGTCATTTCATAATCACTCTGTCCCCTCTACATGAAGTCTGTTATAAAATGGCTCTTAATCAGAGGTTATTTTTCCCCACAGGACATTTGACAGTATCTGGATAAATTTTTGATCACACTGGGACAAGTCTGCCGACAGCCAGTGAGTAGAGGCCAGGACAGGCCCCCACCCCAGAGAATCATAGTTAATGTTTGAGTAAGCACTCAGATATGTCACACAGATATGTACTGTTATTAACTGTGTAATCCATGCGTTACTTATCATCATTAGGACCCAAAACAAGGTTGATATTGTCTTCATTCCAACTTTCAGAAATGAATCCAGAACATGACACACTCAGGTGCAGCGTCATCTGGTTAACAGGTAAAGCCAGGATTTAATCTCAGGCAGTGAAGCCTCAGAACCGTACCTGAATGCTACATGCCAGCTTTAGATTGTTGCCTTTCATTAAATTCAAGTCAAGGGCTTCTTCACACTTAAAAAAAAGACCTACAAATTTACCTTACAAAAGTAAATTAAAAATTCATTAAAATAGACATTTAGTATTAGTTTAATTGCATAGAGATGGAAAATTGTCAGTCTTTTCTATAGTTAATTTGAGAGTTAATGTTTCACTGTGAAAGATGAGAATATAAAACCAAGACTCTATCCCATCAAAGTTCAGTGCTTGCTCCTGAATGTTTTTATTGGACTCATAAAAGCTGACGGTGGGGACACTTGGAAATTTATGTAATATTGTACAACTGTATAATAAGAGAATTCATATTTTGCATTGTTCAGTGTTTAAGAAGAAAAGGCAGACACACCTTCCTCTAGCAGCAAAATCCACAGGAAGACAGGATTCATCAACACTCTTTATAATGTCACAAGACAGAGAAATTTTAATAAGGGGACAGATAAGTGTGCCATGGCCTGAGAACAAAGCCTTCATAGACATTATCTAGTCTTACAGCATTCCCAGGAAGGAGAGCAAACACCTGCTATATCATAGCAGATGCTAAGTGAGAATACACAGCAGCCTAGTGGCTTGGACAAAGGCTTGCTGTAAATCAACAACAGAAACATATTTCTAGTTGCCTCTGCTTTTCAGCACTCTTCTTTGAACTAATGATTCTTTTGTGGCAATATTTGTAGAATGCTTTGCAATTCTAACTCGTTTTCAGGAGTTTTATTATGTACATACTATGCTTCTGCAATGGCTCAAACTAAATATATGTAAGTTAGTTAAAGTTAAGTCGCTTAGTCGTGTCCAACTCTTTGTGACCCCGTGGACTGTAGCCCACCAGGCTCCTCCATCCATGGGATTCTCCAGGCAAGAATACTGGAGTGGGTTGCCATTTCCTTCTCCAGAGGATCTTCCTGACCCAGGGATTGAACCCTCAGGTCTCCCACATTACAGGCAGACACTTTAACCTCTGAGCCACCAGGGAAGCTTGTATTTATTCAAATATATATAATGAATAAATAAATATGCATCAATTTGTCCAGCATTCTTCAAATGTCCTGCCTTCAAGGAGCTTACCAACTGTTCAAAGAAACATGACTAGTGGTGCATATTTAAAGGATGAACTGATTGGTACTAATTAGAAAAACTAATATGGATTTATGTAATATATACTACAATACAACTTCAACCTTGCAACTGATGAGAATTTATTCATCACAACAACCCAGTGAGATGGCTACCAATTTTATTTAAGTTTCACAAGTGAGAAGAGTGAAACACAGGGAGGTGAGATGGGTTGCCCAGGGACACAGCAGGTATCTGAGATTAAAAAAAACCAGGCAAGGAGATTACAGAGCACACAGTCTTGATCCCTGTAGTGTATGTACAAACTTCCAGTTCAGTTCAGTTCAGTTCAGTCCCTCAGTCGTGTCCAACTCTTTGCAACCCCATGGACTGCAGCACACCAGGCTTCCCTGTCCATCACCAACTCCTAGAGTTTACTCAAACTCATGTCCATTGAGTCGGTGATGCCATCCAATTATCTCATCCTCTGTCAACCCCTTCTTCTCCAGCCTTCAATCTTTCCCAGCATCAGGGTCTTTTCAAATGAGTCAGCTCTTCACATCAGGTGGCCAAGGCACTGGAGTTTCAGTTTAGATTCCAGAGTTTGTGCTCATGGCCACTGAACTAAGGAAGGTGAGCAGGGATGTGGAGGTCCCTCAACCTGGACAGTGAACGTAAGCCACACTGGCAGGCCACCAGGAAGCATGATCTGGATCTGGCTGGAGGGTTATTCTTCAGTCACTAAATCGTGTCCAACTCTTTGCAACCCCATGGACTGCAGCACACCAGGCTTCCCTGTCCATCACCAACTCCTAGAGTTTACTCAAACTCATGTCCATTGAGTCGGTGATGCCATCCAATTATCTCATCCTCTGTCAACCCCTTCTTCTCCAGCCTTCAATCTTTCCCAGCATCAGGGTCTTTTCAAATGAGTCAGCTCTTCACATCAGGTGGCCAAGGCACTGGAGTTTCAGTTTCAACATCAGTCTTCCAATGAACACCCAGGACTGATTTCCTTCAGGGCTGACTGGTTGGATCTCCTTGCAGTCCAAGGGACGCTCAAGAGTCTTCTCCAACACCACAGTTTAAAAGCATCAGTTCTTCGACACTCAGCTTTCTTTATAGTCCAACTCTCACATCCATACATGACTACTGGAAAAACCATAGCCTTGACTAGACAGACCTTTGTTGGCAAAGTAATGTCTCTGCTTTTGAATATGTTGTCTAGGTTGGTCATAACTTTTCTTCCAAGGAGTAAGCGTCTTTTAATTTCATGGCTGCAGTCACCATCTGTACTTTAAAGTGCAAACTTTAAAGATTGTCAAGTGTTAGAGAAATGAAAGAGTAAGTTTCACAGGAATCACTAGGAAATACTCATGAAGATATATTGTTCAAACTGACCCTTTAAAATAGGTAAATATGCCTCAATCCGTGGTCCTGAAAAGAATACCAATTTAGAAATATTTTGATAATGTGTTTTTGGAGAAGTGGAATTTGGTTGCCACAATGATTGGGAACTTCACTAGCATTTAATAGGTAGAGATCTGCTAGTCACCTTGTACAAACAAGACTTAGAAGACAGTCAGTCCTTTACAGAGATCTATTACTCTCCATTTCATACAACTTTCTAAGTGATCTTTTGGATAGCGACTGAAAACCCTAGGTATGTTTATGAACAAAAAGTCTACTCTATTTTGCATTTAAACTCAAAGCAGTTTTAAATGCACAGTGAAAATCCAGGAATTCAGCAAATAAAAGGAAGGTTAACTTTTGTTTTGTCTGGAACTTATACTAAAAGTTATTCATCATCTTTAAACAAAAAAAATCACAGCATTCAAGGCAATCAATCATAGAATTTGGGTCACAAATCTAACATCTTCATCAATCTGTCTATAATTCCTAAATTGTTAGTGAGTCTACGGATAAAAATTTTTCATATAAAAGCCAGAATCTAATTTCTTTTTCTTTTGGTGCCAATGTTCTTATTTGAGTATATAACGAAATATGTGTTATATTAAATAAATTATTCTCACTTAAAATTTCTTTTATGTTATAGTAGGACATGATTTTTCCAAATAATTATTTTATATCTTCTGTGACTTTCATTCTACAATATTCCATGGGGTGTTACCAAATATTTCATATTAACTGGAGTTTCAGATCTGATAGAGTTGGGATGCCTTAATTTAGATAAATAGATGAAAAAAGGGCATAGACTAGGACAGTTTCTTTGGTTCATTGATTCATTATTTCAACATGTTTTCTGAGCACCTACTATGTGTCAGGCCACTCTACTCTGCATTAGTCATGGAAGAATGAACAAGAAAAGTAAAGCCCTGCCGTCACAGACTTTACATTTATAATGAAAGAAAAAAATCCACTACTCAGAAATAATGCAAGATAAGGACTCTTAACAGCAGAAAGTAAAGAGGGGCTAAAGAGCCTCTTGATGAGGATGAAAGAGAGGAGTGAAAAAGGTGGTTTAACACTCAACATTCAAAAAACGAAGATCATGACATCTGGTCCCATCATTTCATGGCAAATAGAAGGGGAAAAAAGTGAAATCAGTGATAAATTTTATTTTCTTGGGCTCCAAAATCACTGTGGACAGTGACTGCAGTCATGAAATTAAAAAAAAAAAAAAAAGTACTCTAAACAGCATATTAAAAAGCAGAGACCTCACTTTGCTGACAAAGGTCCATGCAGTCAAAGCTATGGTTTTTCTAGTAGTCCTGTACAGATGTGAGAACTGGATTATAAAGAAGACTGAATGCTAAAGAACTAATGCTTTCAAATTGTGGTGCTAGAGAAGATTCTTAAGAGTCCCTTGGACTGCAAGGAGATTGAGCCAGTCAATCTTAAAGGAAATCAACCCTGAATATTTATTGGAAGGACTGATGCTGAAGCTGAAGCTCCAATACTTAGGCTACCTGATGCTAAGAGTTGTCATTGGAAAAGACTCTGATGCTGGGAAAAGTTGAAGGCAAAAGGAGAAGAGAGCAGCAGAGGCTGACATAGTTGGACAGCATCACCAACTCAATGGACATGAATTTGAGCCAACTCTGGGAGACAGTGGAGAACAGAGGACCCTGGCATGCTGAAGTCCATGGGGTTGCAGAGTCGGGCATGACTTAACTACTGAACAATAATAAGGACGGCATGCCATTTCAATGCCAAGAAGGAAAATTGCTTAACAGAGTCAACCAAGTCTTATTTAATTCTTTAGGTGATTATACTTATGTTTTACTTGGCATTTATTATTGGTTAGTACTGAAATTTTGTGAAGTCACATACTAAATTATGAATGTTTTCCTGTGGAGAAGCAAATAATTCCTGGACACTAAAAAATAATAATTATCCATATGTTTTCTTTCTCACAGGACACTAAAGAGGTTTGTTTTTTACTTAGCAAGCTTATTTCAGTATATCTCTCCTTAAATGCTCCTGCAACCAGCCCTCCTAACCTAGTGGTTCTCATTAATGAATAAGTACACCTTCGAAACACATTCATTTCTGTGTTGATATAAGAGTGATATTTTTAACTTATTAAACTTTTATTTTTACACATTTTAGTAAGAATCATATAATAAAAGAATTTAGGATAAATATCAGAGGGCCTAAAAAGTAGAGAGTTTAGATATTTTGAGATAGAAAAATAAGGCCAATTATAAGTTAAAAAAAAACAAACAGGTTATTTACATCACAAGACAGATTAAAATGAATCATAAAATCTGAGAAATATGTTTTTATATTTTTATTCAATTTAACTCAACGGTTATTTAATTCCAATTAGAGAATCTTCTTGTGCTGTTAAGCATAGGCTGGCTATCAACAGCACTTTAATTGATATTCAGCACTTTCTGTTGATAGATAAATAAGACCAATTATAAAGTTGTTTTTTTTTTTTAAATCAGGTTATTTACTTCACAAGATAGGGATTAAAGTGAATCATAAAATCTGAGAAATATATTTTTATATTTTTATTTAATTTGACTCAATGGTTATTTAATTTCAATTAGAGAATCTTCTTGTGCTCTTAAGCATAGGCTATCAATTTAGCACTTCAATGATATTCAGCACTTTCTGTTGATACTGGAGGCTAGTATCCTATAATTTTCTCATAAAAAATCTAAGATTCTTGAAAGAAAAAAATGTTATTTAATGCATATGATGTTTTTTGAGAAAATAAAGGAGACATTTTGAGAGCAAGAACTTAGTAGGAATTTAATTTTTTAAGATTTGCTTTTATGTAGATCATTTTTAAATTCTNTTTAAGCATAGGCTATCAATTTAGCACTTCAATGATATTCAGCACTTTCTGTTGATACTGGAGGCTAGTATCCTATAATTTTCTCATAAAAAATCTAAGATTCTTGAAAGAAAAAAATGTTATTTAATGCATATGATGTTTTTTGAGAAAATAAAGGAGACATTTTGAGAGCAAGAACTTAGCAGGAATTTAATTATTTAAGATTTGCTTTTATGTAGATCATTTTTAAATTCTTTATTGAATTTGTCAAAATATTGCTTCTGTTTTATGTTTTGGGTTTTTGGCCATGAGGCATGTGGGATCTTATCTCTCCAGTCAGGGATCTAACCCACACCTCCCGCACTAGAAAGTGAAGTCTCAAGCACTGGACTACCTAGGAAGTCCACCACAGAAATTTAATTTTGAACTCATATCTCCAAAAATTTGAGGTTATTGGGAAAAGAATATAAACTAAAAATGTATATGATGAAATAAAATGTAGACTCAAAATTAATGGAAATTTTAATAAAAATAACTGAAAATAGCTTTAGCTAAAGATAAGAAAGAATTAGATCTTTAGAATATAAATTTTAAAAATTATTCATGTGCAGCAAAGAAAAAGAGTTGGAGAAAGCAAAAGGAATTTTGAGCGTTGTGGAAGAAAGAGAAGTTCAAAGTGAGTTGAACTGGACTTACATTCAAATGGAGAGAACATATAAAATGAAGACCAAGATCAGAGATAATACGTGAGAATTTTCCAGAAAGTCAGATTCTAAAATTAGAATTTCCAAACTACAAACTTAGAAAGCACTTTTAATTCCAAACTGATAAATAAAGATGTATCCTTCTAGCTGTATTGTGGTAAGTTGCAGAATACCAATGACAAAAATGGACCCGTTTAGTATTAGTTGAGAAAAAAATGACAACTTACAAGGAAAAAATAATTAGTGTGATAGATATATTTTGTTTTCAACTTTTTATTTTTAATTTTTCCACTTTATTTAAATATGACTGACAAAAATTTTAACTATAGAAGGTGCATACCATGATGTTTTTAAATATGTATACATAATGAAATGATGCCACAATCAAGCTAATTAACGTATCCAGCAGCTCACCTAGCTATCAGGTTTTTTGTTTGGTGTTTGTATTGAGAATACTTGCTATCTAGTCTCTCATCAATTTTAAATATAAAATTCATTGTTCCTAATTATAGTTGACATGATCTACATTGGTGGCTAGAATGTACTCATCTTATAATGTGTTCTCTTTGACCAATATCTCCCCATTTCCCAGTTTCCTGCACATCTTCTTGGTAACCACCATTCTGTTCTCTTTTCCTATGAGTTCAACATTTTTAGATTCCAAATGTAAGTAAGATCCTGCAATACTGGTGTTTCTGAATCTCATTTATTTCACTTAGCATGATATCCTCCAGGTTGTCTTAAGTGGCAGAATTTCTTTCTGTAAGACTGAATAATATTTTATAATATATTATGTCATATATATTATATAATATATATAAAATGGTATGTATTATATCACATTTTCTTTATCAGTTCATCTACTGGCACATGGGTTATTTCCATATCTTGATTACTGCAAATAATGCTGCAATGAACATGGGAGGGGAAATATTTTTTGAAGATAGTGATTTTATTTCCTTTGGATATATACCCCAAAGTGGGATTGCTAGGTCATAAGACAGTTCTGTTTTTAATATTTTTGTGGAACTTCCATACTGTTTTCATAGTGAGTGCACTGATTTCATTTGTACCAATAAAGTACAAGTGCTCCCTTCTCTTCATATCCACATCAACACTTTTTTTTTTGTCTTTTTCATAATAACCATCCTAACAAGTGTGAGATAAAACCTCATTGTGGTTTTAATTTGCTTTCCTGATGATTAGTGATGTTGAGCAGTTTTTCAGGAGAGAAATACCTTCCCCAATCAACTTGGCTTGGGAATCTGTTCTTATTCAGATGCTCAGTTGTGTCCAACTCTTTGCGACCTCATGGACTGCAGCACTCCAGGCTTCCTATTCTTCACGTCTCCTGGAATTTGCTCAAACTCATGTCCATTGAGTCAGTGATGCCATCCAACCATCTGGTCCTCTGTTGTCCCCTTCTCCTCCTGCCTTCAATCTTTTCCAGCATCAGGGTCTTTTCTAGTGAGTCAGATCTTTGCATCAGGTGGCCCAAGTATTGGAGTTTTGGCTTCAGCATCAGTCCTTCCAATGAATATTCAGGGATGATTTCCTTTAGGATTGACTGGTTTGATTTTCTAGCTGTCCAAGGGACTCTCAAGAGTTTTGTCCAACACCACAGTTCAAAACATCAATTTTCGACACTCAACTTTCTTTATGGTTCAACACTCACATCCATACATGACTAGTGAAAAAATCATAACTTTGACTATACGGACCAAAATCAGATTGATTGTATTCTTTGCAGCCAAAGATGGAGAAGCTCTATACGGTCAGCAAAAAGAAGACCAGCAGTTAACTGTGGCTCAGATCATGAACTCCTTATTAGATGGTAATGAACAGGGAGGCCTGGCATGCTGTGATTCATGGGGTCACAAGTAGTCGGACACGACTGAGCGACTGAACTGAACTGAACTGATTGCCAAATTCAGACTGAAATTGAAGAACGTAGGGGAAACCACTAGGCCGTTCAGGTATGACCTATATCAAATCCCTTACGATTATACAGTGGAAGTGNAGGGAGGCCTGGCCAGCTGTGATTCATGGGGTCACAAAGAGTCGGACACGACTGAGCGACTGAACTGAACTGAACTGATTGCCAAATTCAGACTGAAATTGAAGAAAGTAGGGGAAACCACTAGGCCATTCAGGTATGACCTATATCAAATCCCTTACGATTATACAGTGGAAGTGACAAATAGATTCAAGAGATTAGATCTGATAGATAGAATGCCTGAAGAACTATGGATGGAGGTTTCTAACATTGTACAGCAGGTGATGATCAAAACCATCCCCAAGAAAAAGAAATGCACAAAGGCAAAATGTTTGTTTGAGAAGGACTTACAAATAGCTGAGAAAGGAAGAGAAGCGAAAGGCAAAGGAGAAAAGGGAAGATATACCCATGTGAATGCAGAGTTCCCAAGAATAGCAAGGAGAGATTAAAAAAAAAAAAAAAAAACCTTGCTAAGTGAACAATACAAAGATATAGAGAAAAACAACAGAATGGGAAAGACTACATATCTCTTCAAGGGAATTAGAGATACCAAGGGAACATTTCATGCAAAGATGGGCACAATAAAGGACAGAAATGATATAGACTTAACAGAAGTGGAAGATATTAAGAAAAGGTGGCAATAATACACAGAAGAACGTACAAAAGAGATCTAAAGGGAATCAGGGGCTCACCCAGACCTTTTCTCTGCATGCATCTACTCCGCATCTTCTGTTCCCTCTTGAGAGGCAATTCTCAAAATGTGTAGCTTTTCCTGCTTCTACAAAGCCAGGCCAGGTATTGAAAGCCTCCAGTTCATTTTTTCTAGGACAGTACCCTGAAATGCTCAAGTCTGCGTGCCTTCTTCCAGTTTCACAGAGCTAGACCTGCTTTATGTATGTGTTCCCAAACTTCCTGCAAATGCTTGCATTCACTTCTGCAGGGGCTTGTGCAGGGAACCAATGACTTGGGGGTGGATGAGGCATGTGGAGCACTGGGGGTGGTAAGAGGAGGTCTCCAGGTGATACAACTCAAGCAGAATGGAGTCCATGAAGCAGTGAGCCGAATCTGTGCTCTTTGAAGAGCTCTGAGCCTGGTGGGCTGCCGTCTATGGGGTCGCGCAGAGTCGGACACGATTGAAGTGACTTAGCAGCAGCAGCAGCAGAGCCTTGCTTACTGTGCCCCCCGTGTCTTCCAGCCACTCAGCCATGCCAGTCACCTCATATATCATGTAGGGTGAGATAGAAATGGACAGACAGTATTCCTCATGGCTGAAGAAGCCAGGCATTCCCTCACCACATCCACTTTCCCTGGAAGAGAAATCCCCTGATCAAGAGCTTCTCTCTTGATACTGAGATGTACTCTTTGCTATGAGGGTCAGGTGAGCAAATTGAAACTGTTCTTCTTACCATCTTCAGTGTGTGTATTCAATGTACTGGAACTTTTCACTTAGACTCCTGAAAAAGATGCTCTCATCCATCGATGGCTGTCAAAATCAATATTTTCTGGGGAGGATGATGATAGAAAATTTCTATTTGCCGTCTTGCTGATCTGATAGATACTTCTTCAATAGCAACAATAAACTACACTTATCTTGCTGATCCTTTTGTAATGTATAGAAATATTAACTTCTATGCTGTGCCCTCTGAATTAGCATAGTGTTGTAGGTCGCTTATACTCAAAAAAATAAAACAACTCAAAGACAGTTCTTAATGCCCCAAGTAAAAACAGAACAACAGTTTCTAGCAGGCTGATCCATAGCCATGTCTTTCTGAGTGTACAGTGGGCAGACACCTGAATCTTATCTGTTATTGTGCTGATATAGTCACTCTTGTCGCAGATTTGTGCTAGCGATCTGTGGTCATTTAGAGAGCAACAGGGGTGCTTAGCCAGGACAGGAGCCCCCAAGGCCCAGAGTCATTCCATCCAAACTTTGACTAGGAAGAGATCAAGGCAAGTCAAAGGGCATTCCATGTGCTTCAGTAAATTACCTAATCAACTCTTCATTGATAGGGTACAAATAAAAACCCCTTCAGGTCCTAGTGGAGCAGGCATGTGTGAGAAAAATAGGGGAATAAGGGTCACTGGGGCTTCCCCAGGTGGTGCTAGTGGTAAAGAACCTGACTGCCAATGCATGAGATGTAAGAGACGTGGGTTTAGTCCCTAGATTCAGAAGATCCCCTGGTGGAGGGCATGGCAACCCACTCCAGTATTCTTGCCTGGAGAATCTTATAGACAGAGGTGCCTGGCAGGCTACAGTCCTTAGGGTCACAAAGAGCTGGACACGACTGAAGTGACTTAACTTCTCCAGGTCACTGGAGAGCCCTGGAATCATATTAAAGGGGCAGCTACTGCTCAGCATTTTGATCACAGTGTGGTAATATATATCTAGTGCTGCCAAATCTTATTTTTCCCAAGGAATATTAGAAATCAGAATGTTCATATAAAATATCCTACTTTTAAAGTATTAGAAGCTAACTGATTTTTTTTTTTTTAACCAATGGGCTATTAACAGAATACATCTACCTACACTAGCTACCATGCTCTCACCATGGTCACCAGCAGGCCCTCATTATCTCTATGATCCCCTTCTGATAGCTCTCTAATCTCTCCTGCCCTCATTCATTCA
>SJYX01011107.1:101517-122337 GCA_006410675.1 Oreotragus oreotragus | reverse complement strand
TGACTGACAACAAAGCAACAATTAGTAGGGACACACAAAACGCACAAAGCTCGAGCGTACCTCCGAAACCTGATGCCTGGGGGTCTGGGGCCGAACGGAGATCCCGGACGAGCCCCCAAATGTTGAACCGCACGGTTCCGCCCTGGAGTCCGTCGCCCAAGACCACCAAGACACAGGATCGATGCAAATAGCAAGAGGATTTATTGAACCGGCGCGCCGGGGTTCCGTCCTCCTTAAGCAAGGAGCGAACGAACCCCGATGACAGTTACAGAACAGTTTTTAAGCACAAAAAACCATATTGGGCGGGGAGGTATAGATATATCATGATTGGTCACAATACTGCTGACCTTTACAAGGATAGGCTTGTGAGGGTTTGGCGACATAATTCTGCGGATAACACACAGTTTACACAACTTGTTTTTCTGACTCTCTGGAAAGTTAAACCTTCCAGGTCAGGGTCTGTAAGCCTCCAGGTCAGGGTCTGTAAGCCTCCAGGTCAGGGTCTGTGAGTCACAAATAACAGAGATAACCTTTCAGTTGGCCTGGAAAATCCCTAAATTTTACAGGTTACTTCCTCACAGTTTCATCAACTAAAAATTGATGGGAGAGTTTCCTCTTTTTGCTACCTTTAATGTATTTCATTCCATTCTCTTCAAATATTTTATTTTATTCTTCACAACTCCGAAAAAAAAAATGTATTCTAAAAGCCACTGATGATGCCTACGTTGTTAAATTCCATCATCGAGTCTCGGTTTGCATGCTGCTTAAACTGATCAGATTTGTCCCAGCTGACAACTTCCTTCTTGCTGTGCTTTCTTAGTGGAAGAGGTGCCATGCTCTCTGTTGCTTCTTATCCTTTCTCTCTGGTCAATTTCAGTCATCCCTCTTTGTGAGAGTTTCCTCATTCCCCCAGTCTCTAAACACTGCAGTGTCCCAGAGTGACCAAAGGCTGGATCTAATTCCCATAAGCATGCTGTCAGCACCCATATTTTTTATTCTCAGTCTGACGCTCTCCTCAATTTCCCCTGAAAACCTTACACGCATCTCAAGCTCGGCTCAACTACAACCACATGACCAGTTGCTGCAAAGAGCCGTTCAAGACGTGCTTATCCCCTTCTCAAGGGCAGCTCTCCTTCTGAGTTCACCAGTCCAAAAGCTTTGCTTTTTATCATGTTCTTTTATTTCAGCTTTCACATTCCATTTATCAATACATGTGTCAGTTTTGCCTTCAAACATATCCAGAGACAAAGGGGTTTTTCGCACCTCGGCCATTATTTCCTGGATGTCATCTTCTGTCTACATCTCAGCAACCTGCTCTCCCAGCTTCTACCCTTGTGCCCTGTGCATACAATAGCCAGGGCAGGCCTTTGAAAACAAAGTCAGACCTGTCATCCCTCTGCCTAGAGCTCCAGAGACACCTCTTCTTACTCTAAGAGATCACGACCTCTCTGAACTCACACCAGCCACACTCTCCTTTGTCTCTATTGCCAAGGGATGGTGAAAATGTGAATTAGTCAAACTGCACGACAGCTTCCCCTTCTGAGTTGCATCACTCTCCCCTTTGTATGGGTATATCTCTTTTTGGAAACCCACATGGCTCAGACCCACACTTTGTCTAGGTCTTTGCTCAATAAGTCCTGACTGACTGCTCTACATAAAATAAACCCTTTTCTCCACAGCTACTCCTATTCCTTGATTCTGATTTTTTTTTAACATGTAGTTTTTCCCATTTAGTGATGCTGTGATTTTTTTTTTTTTTATTTGACTGTGCCAGGTCTTGATGCAGCATCCAGGATCTTTAGTTGTGGCAGACAAACTTTTCGTTGCAGCATGTGGGATCTAGTTCCTTGACCAGGGATAGAACCCAAGGCCCCTGCATTGGGACCATGGAATCTTAGCCACTGGACCACCAGGGGCGTTCCAATTCTGATTTACTTTTATGAATGGGTTTTCTCCTAGTTTGTCATTCTGTCTATGTGGAAATGGGCTTCCCTGGTGGCTCAGATGGTAAAGAAGAGGCTTGGGTTCAGTCCCTGGGTTGGGAAGATCCCCCGGAAGAGGGCATGGCAACCCACTCCAGTATTCTTGCCTGGAGAATCCCCATGGACAGAGGAGCCTGGCGGGCTACAGTCCATGGATTCACACAGAGTCGGACATGACTGAATGACTGAGCACATACCTTATTTCATATGTGGAAATAAATGAAGACCAACCANAAGAGGGCATGGCAACCCACTCCAGTATTCTTGCCTGGAGAATCCCCATGGACAGAGGAGCCTGGCGGGCTACAGTCCATGGATTCACACAGAGTCGGACATGACTGAATGACTGAGCACATACCTTATTTCATATGTGGAAATAAATGAAGACCAACCAAAAGAGGACAACGAAATCTGATTATCAGAGCTTGCTATAGCAGTAAAGTCAGTCACTGTTATTTGTGCTTTTCTGCAGAGTCAGAGGTGGGCAGAGGAGAGGAAAAGTTTATAGCTGAAAAGCGAGGTCTTCGGGTATGCCTGGAGGGGAGGCTGTTGGCCAGGGGAAGCAGGAGGCAGGCTAGCTGGAAGTGGGACATCTGATCTGATTGGTTACAGGTACATATATGGCTTTCTCTGGTTGGTCTTAAGTTGGAAGCAGGGATAAACATTAAAGAATCTGTCAGTTATTAATTACGTCCTGATCATTCAGGGCCATTTGTTAAACAAATTATTGTTCAGTTTCCAGGACAGGTACTAGAGATATTAGTTTGTCTTCTACAAGTCTGACTTATAGTAGGCTGGCTTTCTCAACTTATTGTAGATAAAAGTGTTGCTTTCCTAGGTAGGTTGCTGTAGGTTGTGGGTCAGAGTTCCACTTTTATATATTTTTACCATTATCATCTGCATATTCAGCTTCTCATATGTTTGCCTCTACAGATGTCCACTGTCTGTTTCTCTCTATTAAAATGTAATTTTTTAAAATGTCACTTTGAGGCAGAGACAATGTCAGGTGATTTATTATGTGAGGGGCCAGGGTTGATGTTTATGAATTTCCTAATTCCCAGTGTCCTATACCTAGTACATGCACAATAAATATTTGCTGAATGAATAAATAAAAATAAGGCAGATATGATCTTTCCTGTCTTTCCATGAAAGGTTAAATGAAGGATAAGTCATTTCAGGGAGAAAGAGACTGAATTATTTAAAGTANGTGGGGGTGGGGTTCATGTTTGGGAGTTCATGTACACCCGTGATGGATTCATGTCAATGTATGCCAAAACCAATACAGTACTGTAAGTTAAAAAAAAAATTAATTAACTGAGGGGAAAAATAAATAAATAAGAAACAATAAAAATAAAAAATATTTGGGCTGTAGTTTCAAGGGGCCTCAACACAGAATTTTGGTTTGGACTAATCCAAGGTTTATTTTCAAATGGTTCCCCCTCACCATCCCTTATTATTAATAAATGTATTATGTCGTATGCTTGAGACCCAAGGTCATGTAAACTGTGGTGACAGACCAGCTCCATTCCATCCACTGTGATTCAGAGAAACTTCACAGTAACCCCAGGGTTTTTGGACGTCCTAAAGATGTAACAGGCGCAAATGGATGCTTCAAGGCAGTTTCTCAGTTCATCAGGTTTTCTAAAGATTTACTATAAGAGACTATTGCTTGTATAACATATTTTCAATAAACACTCATTGCTTTCTGCATCTACCACTTATGTGTTAAACCTTTATCCTCAAAAGCTAGCAATTTATTCTATCATTTATAGACTTGGATCTTATGTCAGTGTTTTCCAGATACCTGAAAACCTTCTCCAGGTCTATGTGGAAGAGAAATAGAAGCGATCACTATCTGTTGTCAGAGACACAGTATCCTAAACTATGTAGCATGCAACAGCAGTGGATATGTATGTAAGTCTTGGTGAATCAAGTGTACATTGATCTTGGGAGAGATCTCTGGATTATCACAGTGAAAAGTCATACATGAGACCAAAGGGCATAGACAGATTCTGTTTCCAAGATAGCGTTAATGATCTTCTGTTTAGGAGAGTTGGCAAAAACAAAGTGAGATCCTTATTTCTGAAACTGATACTTTCTCAGCAAATTCAGACTTCTTAGAGATTGAGTTCTAATATATAGTCCATCTCATAAATTTTCATTTCAGCAGTGAGGAAACAGATTCAGGAATTAGTTACACAAATTGCTCAAAGCTATGCAGCTAGCTGGAGAAAACATTGGAATCCTGGCTTCCTCAATGAGATTCTGGCCTTCTGCATTGGACCTAATAGATTTTTGGTAGAAGGTTTTTTGATTTAATCTTGATTTATCAAAGCCCTTTCCATCTGAATAATGCTATCTGTCTTCTAAGTAAAAACTGCTTTTATGCCACAGTTGATTTGAAATTTATGTGAATAGATGAGACCAAGATAGACCTTGAATATACCTGTGAGTTTCTAAAATAAAAAGAGAGAGAGAAAACAGAAAACTGTGAAAAAAAGGAGAGAAAGGAAGAAAGTTAGTTTTGATCTGAGTCTCCTCATTATTATTGTATTTTTTTCTTTGCATTTGTGCAATGAATTGGGGCAAGCACTCTGGAAGAATTTCCATTAAGAAGTCAGTAGAATATGAAATATTATTTTGAAGACAAGTATCCACAGACTTGATGAAACCACTGGCATTTACATTAGTTAGTGATAATCTACTTTTAAAAGATCCAAGATCAATGAAGCAGAATAAATTGTGCAGAACCAACAGTGAGATATGTATGCATTTACTGCTTGATAAATAATGCATCAGCAAACTATAGAGAATGGATTATTTAACAAATGGAACTAAAAGATAAGCTACTTGGGAAATTAAAAGTTTTTATTTGCTTATTACCATGTTAAAGTAAAAAAGTGAATTCTCTCTATGTAATAATATAGCTTAAAAGGCTAACAAAAAAAATCAAAGTCAGTGGGCAACATGAAAAAAAAAAAAACTACATTGTGTTGTTATTTAAGGGTAGACATCAAAATACAACTCATGTTTGTTTAATCAATTTAAGCTTTTTTTCTTCACTTAGATATTTCCAAAATCCTTTAAACTTAAAATATGAAACTTTTTTCAAGCTAACTCACACTCCTCACTTATGATTACTGATTTCCCATTTCTCCCATATTTTATTTGCATCAGAATTTAATGATCTTTTCTTGGATCTTTCCTCCACATTCCTGTTTTGATTTTTCTGCTAAGTCAACCATCTTCCGTTTTTTAATATACGTCCATCCTTAAAATACACTCATTTGCATTTACTGATTTTTTCACCCTGAAAATATTTGCTCATTAAAAACTGGAAGCACAGAAAAATGTTTTAAAGAAAACGATAATCACACATAGGTTTACATTTGAAACATTTTCCTTCTCTCCAGCCATTTCCTTTCACATGGGTGTCAGTTCATGCGTTTGTGTGTATGTGTGAAAGAAGAGAGAGAGAAGCTACTAATCAGGGTTATGGTGAGTATGGAATTCTTTACCTTTTTTTTTATTCTGTTTTCATAGCAATATTTAGGCCGTTAAGGATTCCTTAGTAGCAGGAAAACATACAACTGGAAGAACAGATGCACTATCATTTATTTAACCTTTCCCTGTGGGAACTTAAAATGCTTCCAAATTTTCACCATTATGAGTAGTTCTCAGATGAAAGCAAATTTACAAAACATTTGGATACATCTCTGATTATTATCAGCATAAATTTCTAGATTATATCTTGGCCTGTATGGGGGAAATATAATTAAAAACAAAAATCAAAAATCTTCCAACCCAGGAAACCTGTCCACGAGAGTCACAGAGGAAAAAGAAAAGAGTTTCATTATTGAAAAAAACATTAAACCAGAATGTGACATGTATTAGAGGCAATCTGCTAAAAGATTGCAAAGACAGGAAGAAATCTGACCGTTCTATAGAGTTGCAAAGATACCACCCCAATGCATATCTATTTTCAGGGTAAATATTTAAGGATTCTTCAAGTAAAAGGACTTGACAATGCCTTTGTCACACATAGTTCATCTTAAATTAACCTGGTAATGAGGGTGACCATCTATGGTGGCTAATTTGCTTTCTCCAGAGGATAAACCAAATTCTTGTATCTTTATGGCAGGAGGTTGTTTTGCAACTTGGGGAAAGATATCCAGTGAAGTTAGGCTCTTAATACAGAAACTGGAAGATAGTGATGTTTACATTTCAAGGAGAAGAGGGCACAGGTACTAGAGAAAGATATTCTTGGCTCATAAAGCTAACAGAGAACTATCCAATTTTGAAAAGAATTTATACACATTCCAACAAAGGAGAAGACACAAGTTTGTTTTTTTTTTTTTTTCCCTAAAATAAATGCTCTAAGATAAAGGAGAGAAGGGAAATCTCTTCCTTTATTTTCAGTGGGGAAAATTAAAGCTCTTATATCTAATTTGTATTTTTCCTTGCACCTACTTTTATTTAACAGAAAATTCAAATTCTCTTTTAAAATTTCACTTAAATTTAAATAAAACGCACCTCTTTTAAACTATGTCTTTGATACAAGAAGTAAATCCACTTGAAAGAAACATTTCTCTTTAAATTCTTTAAACTCCATTTTGTGCCTAGAGTAGATTAAAGATGGCCTCAGATTATTTCTGGCTCTTCCCAGGAGAAGTAGAGTTTATTTTTCCTTCTATGACTCTGCAATATCTTTAACCAATTGCGAATGGTGGAAAGGACACCAGGCCTCCTAAAAGTATAGGTGTTTTTTCCCTTGGTTTCTTAGAAACCTCAGCCACTAGGCTAGATGTCTGATTACCTTGTTGGAAAGACATGGGTAAGAGCCCTAAGACCACATGTATAGGTAGAGGAGCCCATCTGAATCAGGACTTTTAGATATTATTACCAAGTGCTAGGCAAGGAGCTGAGCTGTTGTTGACTCTAGATCCCAGCTATTGAGTGCCACCTGATTTCTTAACCCATGAAGTCATGATATATAAAATGACTGTTAAGTCAGCAAGTTTTTGAATACTTCGTTACACAATAAGAAAGAACCGATACTTTGGCCACCTGATGCGAAGAGCTGACTCGCTGGAAAAGACCCTGATGTTGGGAATGATTGAAGCCAGGAGGAGAAGGGGATGACAGAGGATGAGATGGTTGGATGGCATCGCCGACTCAATGGACATGAGTTTGAGCAAACTCCAGGAGATAGTGAAAGACAAGGAAGCCTGGTGTACTGCAGTCCATGGGGTTGCAAAGAGTTAGACATGACTTAGCAACTGAACAACAACAAAGAATCAGATTCTGGGCTGAATGCAGAATCTTCATTCTTCTTTGGCAAAAGGAAAAGCCCTATATTCACTGTTAGTTCATAGCTGGGCTGTAAGTATAGTCTTCCTTTCGCTCACAGGGTTTTTCAGCTATAAAGCTAGAGGATAATTTTATTTCTGAAGTGTTTCAACAGCTTAGCATCTAATAAATAACAATTCCTTCTTCAGAGAGGATCTCTGTGCAGCTATGAAGAAATATTCAATATCTACCTATATCTCCAATTTTAAAAAAAATGAGTGAACACTGGCCCAATTCAGAAAAACAGAGAAGATTATTCATTTGATGCTTAAACAACTACATTCTTTACTAGATTGCAGACAAGAAATCAAGAAAAAATATTCAACCTTGGGTTTCATTCCTTCCTACAGCCTCTCTCACACAACAGTTACAAAATGCGCGGGTAACCCATGGAAGAAGCAACTCTGAGCAAAATAGTTAATGATTTTTAAAGCCAGTAACTAAGAAAGAGGGTGGGATATTAGGAGAAAAAAAAAAAACAAAAACAAGAAAGAATGGGGACCATGGAGGAACTATTTTTTGCTTGTTTATTTTACTGTGTTTTGCTGCCTGTGTTAATACAGTTTATATTAAAAAAAAAAAAAAAAAAAAGAAAAGTCAGTTTTTTAACCCATTAGTAGGGAAGATGTATGCATTCTTTCCTGAATTAGGAAAATGCTCAACTCTGGATTTTGTTTTGTTTTGTCTTTTTATAAAAGTTTCTTTCTGTTTCCAATATTTTCATATAAATTTATCAGCATTGAATTTGTACAGGAGTCAGAAAAGGGGGCAGACAGTGGCTTTACAATAGGGAGTAGAGAGAGGATTTACAATTGAGTGTGACTTGAGTGACGCAAGGGAAGTCCGTGAACCTCTTTGTCTGTCAAAGACTGTTTCCCTCCCAGAATGGAGAGGAAGGGCCAGTTAGTGTACGTCTGTCTCACAGCTGGCTTGAGCGGATGCTGAGTTGGGGCTGGCACAGAGAAGGTGAAAGCATGCAGCCGGAGTGGTGGCCAGGATAAGCAGCGTCAAGGTTTCAACCACACCTGATGATAAAGTTGAGAAGGGCATTGCAGTTGATCAAGTTGAGGAAAGAATGCCTGGATGCCAAAGTCGTGACATGAAATCTGGACAATGTGGATCCCAAGACAGAAGATGAAAAGAAGCAAGAAGTGGAGGCTAGATTTTTAAGTTTTCTTTTTGTTTGGTTTGGTTTTGTTTTGCTTCCCATGCTGAAGATGTCAAATATACCTGCAGAACTGGAAAGGCAGCAGTTTGGAACTTGAGGATCAACCTTGAGGTATCTGTAGTGGTTCCTGGACTCTGATGCTGAGAAGAGTTCCAGAAGATGGCAGCCTGACCCCTTCAAACCCATCTGTCCATTCTTGTCCAATAAATTCCTTTTGTCTATTGCAAGAGTCATAGCCAACCAAGGTTCTTATCCTTTCCAATTTCCCCTCCTTGAAGTCTCTTTAAAGATTCATCATTTTAGTCTTTCCTCCAGATTAACCATATGAGAGACACAGCTGCTGGATCCTGGGCTAGCCACAAAATGCCTTTCTTTGTCATTAACGCCAATGTAGTTTTGGTTTGAAATAGACTTACTGGGTTACAGTCTTTATGGTCTTTCATTATCTTTATTTGTTAATCCACCATCATCCAGCTTCGAGGTTTGTGATTGAAATATTTGCCAGAAGTAGTATGCTCTTCTTGTCTTGGCTGCTAAATAATTTCTTATGATTGGTGAAAACTACATACTTTCTTTTTGAGCCTGGAATTTAAGAATTTAACTACATTTTTTTTCATTTTTCCATTTTCTCAGGACCTCAGTGAGTACTTTTTATCTGTACGTTTGAGTCTTTTTTTTATTTTTAACATTGACTTTTTTTTTTTAAGTGATGTCCCCTGCTTTCATCTGTTTTTTTTTTTTTTTTCCCTCCCTCACTCTACATTTGCTCTTTAGGCCCTTTAGTCTGTTCTCCAAATTCTTTACACTTCCCCTTCTGAGTTACATTATTTTCCATGTTTGATCTGTTTGGAGCTTGATTTTCCAAACCTCCAGTTTTTCCCGTAGCAGTGATCTCCCTCAAGGCTCCACCATTCCCTTTAGACATTTTTAATACGAAAGTTATATGTTATTTTAGGAACGAGAAGCTGTGTAATCCCATGATTCAGTCTGCCTTAGGCTCTTACAGACATCTGTTTGTTTATGTAAGGCATCCTCCCATTTTCCCAGATCTCTTCCTCAAAGGTCCCCTGCCAGTTGCGGGGATTCATTTTGCACTTCCTTTTTTCTGATTGTTGAGTGACCTTCAGTGTTCTCTTAAGTGACTCTAAGATCTCTTTTCTCATGAAACTTAAGTTGTAATTAGCAATAGCTCACCCCAGGCTGACAGGGATTCTCATTGTTGGCTGGGGATCTAAGGACCTGAAAGTGCTGTCTGTCCTGGGGCCCAAGGACATGCCTCTGTGTACCCCAGCTCTTGCTCTCTCCCTCTGTCTGTCTGTCTGTCTGTCTCTCTTTATCCCCACTCTCAATGAGAATGCTCTCCAAGGTCCTGGGACAACAAGGACCCACCCTCTACATAAGTCTTCCAAAGTTTTGCTGCCCTGACATTGCTACCATTGAGACTACATGGATGCGTGTGTACACGCTGTCACTCATTTGTATTTGACTCTTTGCGACCCCATGGATGGCAGCCCACCAGGCTCCTCTGTCCATGGGATTCTCCAGGCAAGGATACTGGAGTGGGTTGCCATTTCCTCCTCCAGGGGATCTTCCCGACCCAGAGATCGAACCTGGGTCTCATCTGTCTCCTGTATTGGTAGGTGGGATCTTGACCGCTAGCGCCACCTGGAAACTCCATAAGTGTACAAATGCCACTCGCCCTCCAGGACTATTTCTGAAGCAATTAAGGTCCCATTTCCATCCCTACCGTTTTCACGCCCAGCACAGTTCTTCAGGCCCAACCTGCGGTGTCTGCACCAGGAATCCGTCGCCTCTCCTGACTCAAAATGGAATGCAGCACCTCTCTTGCCTCCTGGAATCTGTCAGAGCCTGGAGCTTCACAGAAAGCAGTTTTCTTTCTGCCTGTTGGGTCAGTCCAGCTGCCACTTGGCTCCGGTTGCTCGGTGGGATCAGAGTCGGGGTCAGGGGCTTGCTGGGATTCTGTTCCAGCAGCTCTGGGAGGCCTTCTCAGGGCAAGAAAGGAAGGAGGCCTGGTGAATTTATGACGTGATGTTTGAAATACAATGGGAGTCTAAAACATTGTATATTTCCCAAGGGGAAAGGTAATGGATGTCAGGAACTGAGAAGCAGTAAATTACTTAGAAGTTGGGAGGGAGAAGAGACGAGCGTAGGGGTAAGACTGATGATGAGGGTGACCCTGGGACAAGCGGGAGAGGGTTCTGTGACCAGTGAGTCACTGGATGGCTTGGAACTGGGGCAAGGAGATGACATTTATTGTGCAGGAAGCTAACTCTGGCAGAGATGTCTTTGGACAGTATTATAGTAGGAAGAGCACAGGTTCTTGAATTAGGGGATTATATATATGTATATCTTTGAGGCTCAGTGTTCTCCTGACTTCATCTGTAATTCATCTGTAATTCACAGCATTCTTAGAGGTTTGGTGGGTAAAGAAAGCACCTGGTATGTGAGTGCTCGGTCGTGTTTGACTCTGCAGCCCCATGGACTGTGGCCTGCCAGGCTTCTCTGTCCATAAGATTCTCCAGGCAAGAATACTGGAGTGGGTTGTCATTCCCTTCTCCAGGGGATCTTCCCAGCACAGGGATGGACCTGGCATCTCCAGCATCAGCAGGCAGATGCCTTACCACCAGTGTCACCTGGTGGGCCTGTAATAGAGACTACATTTCTTACTTTTGTCTTTTCTTGTTAGAAGACAAACTCTTTGAGAACGAAAACTGTATCTTGGCCATAATCAAACACTTAACACTTAAGGTAGGCTTCCCTGGTGGCTCAGAGGGTAAAGACTCTGCCTGCAATGCAGGAGACCTGGGTTTGATTCCTGGATTGGGAAGATCTCCTGGAGAAGGGAATGGCAACCCACTCCAGTATTCTTGCTTAGAAAATCCCATGGACAGAGAAGCCTGGTGGCCTGTAGTCCATGGGATCAGAAGAGCTGGACACAACTGAGCGACTAAACACACTCATAACACTTAAGGTAATGTACCTTAATTGTAGTTTATGCAGTGTGGGAGGGGGTCATTTTGGAAACAGAGTCAACAGAAGTGGTTCATTGTGGGGGCAGCAGGTATTACAATATGAAGGAGAAAATAGTCCAGCTGTAAAGTGAGAGCATAAAACTATATCCCTTACTTCCCTGTGATTTGTTTTGTATGTCATACGGTTTCTCCATAAAACTACATTATGAAACCACCTGCACATAATTTGCCACCAGCCAAAGCACTTTCTAACCCCAGTGCCACTCTTTCGGGATACTGAAAAGACATTTGGCATTGGAATTATTCTAGTTTCTGGACGTCTGTTTTATAACTGCTAGCATACTGGATATACACTGATATTATTGTATGATAAAGTTTGCTGTTAAGATTATAAGGTAGATTTTTCTTCTTATCTCTCATTATCTGCTAAGGTATTTGGATTTACCTTATGGGCAACTAAGCAGTCTTACAGATATTATGGGCAGGTCGTGATGGTGTCTGATTTATTTATTTATTTTTAAATTGGAGTATAGTTGTTTACAGTGTAGTTTCTGCCGTATAGCAAAGTGAATCAGCAATACATGAACATATATCCCCTTTTGGATTTCCCTCCCATTTAGGTCACCACAGAGCCCTGAGTAGAATTTCCTGAGCTATACAGCAGGTTTTCATTAGGTTAACTATTTTATACATAGCAGTGGATATGTGTCAATCCCAATCTCCCAATCACCCCATTCCTTTGCATTTTAGAAAGAACTGAACTGGGAATGTGGAATGTACCTGGAGCAAGGAGATCCTTCAGGTGGTAACAGAAGTCTAGAAGATAGGAAAGAGAGGAGGCTTTAGTAAAGTGGAAAGTTGGAGAAAGGTTTCAGAGATACTCAACAGGTGAGTATCAAAAGGTTTTACTCAAGGAAAGCCAGTAGCATTATAATTCTGTTTAAGGGGAAAAACACATAAATAATAAACTGAGTTGGGCCATTTGGGAGAGCTTTCTAACTGAAAATAATGTTTGATTAAAGGCTGATATTTAGAAGATTGGGTATATTTTTTCTTTTTTCTCCAAGATACTCACTTAGTTTTTCTTTATTTCTGTTCTCATGAATATTTTGACCTAAGAGGGCAAAATTGCCTAGGATAGATTAGTATTTAATTATTGGAAAATCACCAATCCCAGAAAAAAACACTAAAAGTTTTCCCAACTAACAGTAGTTAAACAAGTTATTTTCACATACAAAAATCAGTTTGTAAATGAGACATTGCTGAAGAAAATCTACCTGCACTGAAGAAAAGGTGTATGAACTACGAAATCAGACTGACACTTATTGATTAACCAATGAACTGTTCTGAGGGGTCCTCATCTGTAAATTAAACTAATCACATTAGTCTTATAAGAGATTTAGAGATATAATCTATTTAAAACAGTAGAGGTCTTAGTTTATAACCCATGTCCCTAAAACATTATGCACTATTAGTAATTAATACTATTTCTCAGAGGCAGGGCTATATCTCCCTATGGAAAGTTTGTATAGCTATTTATGTACAAACTGCATATATTCATAATATATGCAGGATATAGATTTTTGGAACCTATAATATTATCTTAAAAAATTACAAATATATTATCAACATCAAATACTAGTGTGTGATCCAGTCATTGTAAGTATATCATATTAAATGATATATAATACTCTGTATTCTCAAAAATTAATGCTGAATCTATCTTTATCTTTAAAATGCAATTTTGAAAGCCTTTTTTAACTTCAAAGCTGAAAATACCAGGTTTTTGAAAACTTTTTACAAGTTATTAAAATAGTTAAAAACTGAAGAAAATGAAAGATATCAAATTAATATAAAAAGCACAATTTATTAATACAAAGGACATAAAGCAGATACATATAGTCAATTAAGCTAGAAAAATGTATATAGAAACTTTCAAATCAGATTAACAGTTCAATCAAATCCGGGGGAAAACACAAAGATATAGTATACCTGTACCTTAGTAAAACTGAACAAAACTGGAACAAATAATTTCACCTTTGAAAACTGAAATGATAATTTTGACTTAAATGTCCACATATAAGAAGACGCAGTTCATAAAGGAGAATTTGGTTTCATTTTTTTGTAATCAAATAAAGGTATAGAATTTTTCTCTTCTGTTATTTATATTAATGAAAGTCCAAAGTCTCTATACAAATAGCTATTGAAATATTCATATATATATACATACATATATATAAGATTTCTTGTCAAAATGTATCCTTCTCCAGCCACAAAAACTTGAGGAAAAAAACTTCACTTTCCTAAAGTCTTTAATATTTCTTAGACTGTAGCTTTATCTTTCTTCTTAGTATAGCTCTGGAAAAGCAGTTTGAATGCAAAGCCCCTTGACAAAATATCTGCCTTTTAAAAGATGACCATTTAATATACAAGAAAAGGAAGGCCACTGGGGAATGAGGAGAAAGGAATTCGGATTTCTAATTCCTAGGCTAAAAAACGAGATATCAAAAAGTCATTTATTTCCCTTTACCCTGCTGATTAAAGCTTTCATTTTAACCTTCATTATAAATCAAGTGCATTCATCACTAAGCTGTTTTTAAACAATTAATGTTAACCATCTTCAATCTTACCCCTGGTTCCCCTGAAAAGCAATAGTTGAATTCTATTTATTCAGTGTAATGAATCAGTGTTTCATTTCAGATAGGAATATATAAGCCTGTCTCTACGTATGTGACACAGAAATGTCACACTCATCTATATACATAACGCTCCGTCATAGAGAAATCACAGTTGTAAAATAATTGTCTCTAACAATGTCATTTTAAAGTAACTAATAAAAGGAGAAAAAATATGAACCATTTTAGAAAACAAATTACTGTTCTTTCTAGAATAATCAAAGCAATGTGTACAATTTCTCATTCAGCTGAAATCGATTATAGAATCATAAAGAGCTGATGGTAATTAGTTCCTGTGATTAATACCAAGCAGTTAAGAATAGCCAATCAATGTTCTTTTGGGTCTCAGTTTTGGAAAGAGTGCACATCTATGTCATCTGGGTGGCTTTCTAGGTAGTTTAAAAAGAGACATAACTACACGTACTGACTTTTGGAGTACACACTCGGCGACTTTTTTTCGGTGTGGTAGCTTTTCTGGGTTGTTCGATGGGACGGTATTGAGTATCTGTAGCTACTGCTCTTTTCATGACAACAAGACACACAACAGAACAGCGCCCCTCCAACAATCAGCACCAGGGCCGTGGTCCAGCCTATGTAGAGGGCTTCCCCCAGCTCCCGTTTTTGGGCAATATCCACTATTGGGTTGTAGAAGTCTCTGATGATGGAATTGGCAACCCAGCTCACGGGGATGAGCACCACGAGGCCAGTGATGAGGAAGATCACTCCAGCAGTCAGCAGAATGTGACCTTTCACCTTGTCGTCGTCCCCGGTGCATCTGGTACACTTCATGCCGAGGATGGCCGTCATGAAAGCCAGGAAGGCCAGCACGGAGGCGGCACACATCAGTCCTCTGGCTGCCTGTAGGTCCGGAGAGAGAGCCAGCAGCGAATCGTAGATTTTGCACTGCATTCTGATGTTAGCATGCCTCATGCAACTCATCCATAGTCCTTCCCAGAGGTTTTCAAAGACCACAATATTGCTTCCAATGAAGGCAGACACTCTCCACTGAGGCATGACCGTGACAGCCACTGTGCCCACCATGCCCACACCACCGAGCACCAGTCCGGCGATTTGCAGGGCGTAGGTAGCCATTCTCCTCCAGGTTGGGTTTTATCTGACCAAACGCCTGAGCTGGTGAGGCTGTTCTGAAGCCACGTTCTCTGTGCTCTGAGGGAGAGCAGGTTTCCTGTAGTAATGAAATCAGAACTCAGTGGTTTTTTCAAACAAGAGCTGCCCGGCTACTTCTAACTAGATTAAATCCAGTGTTGGCTGGCCGAGGTGCCCCCAGCTACTGACTGTGGCAGGTAAAGTTACAAATCAGGTGGGGCAACTTTCCCAGCCAATAAGAGGGGGGTGGTAACTCAGGTGTGTCTAAGCCCACAAGAAATACTTGGAAGGACTGGACCTGCACATAAACATTCTTTGTACTTCTCAGTTGTCCAAGAAGACAGCAGTATGTTTACCTGGAGGCATAATTAAGAATGCTTGCACAATCATCATGAAATGTACCAGTCCCTTGAGATGTGAAAGTTGTACCTTGAACTGGCAATTCTGAAACTTTGAGTAAGGGCTGCTGTGGCCAAAACATAAGCTGCAATCTTTTCCTTAGAATTTGCTAGGATTGTCAGAATGCCAAAGTGAAAGGAGACCGGGGGATTGATAGATTGCTCATACCTGAGAAACCACATTCTTTGGGACACATATGATCCAAGTGGTTGATTTAATTTGTCAGCGACTTCAAAGCAAGCTTGACTGGGGTGAAATCAGGGAACAGATCATGCCAAGGGACAAAATAAGGCTAAAGTAATTAAATACATAGTCTTGTCCTCCTCCTTGGCACCAAACACATATTGTTTTCTTTTGAGCTAGGGAAACCACTCATTGGTATATACCTGATAATCTTAACGTATAAGGAAAAAAAAAAATACAAAAACAAGAGAAAAAAAAATCCATGTGACTTTCTTCTGGTTTCTTTTTCTGGATTTTTATGCAGCAAGTACTCACAATAGTAATTAAATGATGGATTGACTTTCAGGTTGTTATCTAATTCTGCAGCTTTATCTTTTCTGTTTTCCTATATCTAAGCAACTAGAATTCTGCAACTGGTGCACGTTTTAGGTCTATACAAATGGCTGATATTTCTAAATAAAAATTTATATGACAAAGTGACTATATTCAGCAAATCAGCTAAATCTGTCAATTACATGTCTTTAATGCCATGTCTGCAAAAGGAGCGGGAGTGCCTTGTGCTGTAGTATTTGACTGTTTCCTTACAGTAGGAGGTAGAAGCCCATAAATGTAAGATATTTTTGGACTTTTTCGTCTCAAAATAATAATGATGACAGCAATGGAATTAAACATTCGTGTTGATTTGGAAAAACTCCACCAGCAGTTTTCTTCTGGAGAATACCTTGAATACACTGTCCTGTCTTTCCAAAGTTCAAACTTTAGTTTCCTTTCATTTTTGCATTTTAAAAAGATCCTTTATTTACAGTTTTGCTTCTCTGCTTCCTTGTACTAGCTTAACTCAGGGTATGGAAGGGTGCGTTTCCTGCTCACTTGTTAAACTTTGAAAATTTAATGGGCCAAAAAATCTGAGTGGTTCATAGAGATATAGAGATTTAAAAAAAAACAGTACTTTTAAGGAGGAGGAGAAGTTGCCAAAGTAAACTGTCTTATTAAAAAGAAAAAGGGAATGTCTATAGGCCAAGCTGTTATTATTTTATTAGGATGAACCTATTGAAATTAAGAAAAAATTAAAAATTCATATTTACAGTAATTTTCTTCATGCATTGGGCTCATTTAAAAATGAACTTAGAGCGTATCCCTCTTTCTGACAAAAAGTATAGCATTTTCTCTTTCAGACTACAGTTGTAGTCAAGGGGGAATTAAGTTAAACTTGGAAAAATAATCTGCAATCCATAAAAAGAGAGTTGAAATCAAAACAGTAGATTATTATTTTTATTATTATTATCACTATCTTGGTTTGCTAACCTGGACAAAGGGAAAGATGACACAATTGGAAAATTAAAAAAAATATGACATAGCTGGTTGAGATAATGACAAACTAAAATAAAAAAGTATATACATATACATATTTGAACTTGAGCAAACTCTAGGAGATACTGGAGGACAGGGAAGCCTGGTGTGCTGCAGTCAGTCCATGGGGTCACAAAGAGTCGGATGTTACTTAGGGACTGAACAACAACATAGACGCATATGTACATGTGTCTATATATAGTTATATTCGTAGGAAGGCAAATAAAAATTTCTATTCTAAATTTGTGTGTGATATATATTTTTAGCAGCTCTGTTGAAATATTGCAGAATATCCACATAAAATAGGAAAACTTGAGACAGAAATAGAGATCCATTGTACTTGAGAGCCTTGGCCTTTATAGGAACTGCCTTCCAGCTATGGATTGATGTACCTATTGGCTTTGTTCACTATCAAATCTCTCTTCCCTGAAGCATTCAGCTTTACCAAGATCTTATTTCACAGAAAAATATTTTCCTCATTCCAAAAATATTAGTACTTCACTCCTGAGATTTTCTTAGCCAAAAGATTAGGATCAGAAAGAGAAATCAGCCTTGGGTTAGCAATAGAATAATTACAGAGTTAGCTGTCCTGTCAGGAACTAGCCCAGGGCATTCAGAAAGGTTTCTTAAGTTAACCCTATGATATTCTGAAATAACTATGCCCCAAAGGTCAGAGGAAATGAGGAAGACAGGGAAGCATGTCTAGGGACAGAAATCCCAAAATCCAGAGCTTAAAATGTCAAGTTCGGGGCTTCCCTGGTGGCTCAGTGGTGAAGGATCTGGCTGCCATTGCCGGAGACATGGGTTTGATCCCTGGTCTGGGGAGATCCCACTTACTGTAGAACAACTAAGCTCTTGCACCATACTTCTTGAGTCTGTGCTCTAGAGCCCCCACGCTGCAAACACTGAGGCCACAGAACACAACCGCTCAGGCCTACACACCCTACAGCTGGTGCATCGCAACAAGAGAAGCCATGCAATGGTAAGCCGCAGCAAGAGAGTAGCTCCCGCTTGCCACAGCTAGAGAAAAGCTTGAGCAGCAAAGACCCAACACAGCCAGACGTAATAAATAATGAAGTTTTAAAAGTCAACTTCATTGTTTATATTTTCTATAATATCATATTCTTGAGAAGATTAACTTGCCTGTGAAATTCAGAGAGCAGTAATGGTGACAGAATTAGCAGATTAATAGCATTTTTTTCGGAGAAGGCAATGGCACCCCACTCCAGGACTCTTGCCTGGAAAATCCCATGGACAGGGGAGCCTGATAGGCTGCAGTCCATGGGGTCGCGAAGAGTCATGACTCAGGACACGACTGAGCGACTTCACTTTCACTTTTCACTTTCATGCGTTGGAGAAGGAAATGGCAACCCACTCCAGTGTTCTTGCCTGGAGAATCCCAGGGACGGGGAGCCTGGTGGGCTGCCATCTATGGGGTCACACAGAGTCGGACACAACTGAAGTGACTTAGCAGCAGCAGCATTTTTTAACTGTTTTTTAATTCAGAGCAACAGGGCCACCTACTCAGGTTATTCTATCATTTCTATTTCCATTTCTATGGAAGAACTAAAATATTACTTAGAACCTACAAACACTAGCATGTTCATGTTGATCCTCTGTGTTCCCTTGCTCTCTGGAGATGTCCCTTTTGTCTACATTATCAGAAACTTGATTTAAGTTTGGCAATTAAATTTAACAAATTAAATTTAGTCCTGACAACTACATAGCACATGCAAATGCTGCTGCTTTATAAATAATAACACAAAATGTCACTGTCACTTTGCCCTTGCTTTTATTATCCTTATTGTTCCAGCAATTAATCCCTAACCAACAACTCTTTAGTCTGGAGTTCCTATCAATTTTCACCACTGCTTGTAGTAATCTTTGTTTCTGCCTGTCAAGAAACAAAGATTGCCTATCTGCCTATCTGTTGCCAATTTCTATTGTTTTCTGGATTTGCTTTTGTATTTATTTATTTTTTTCTTCTGTTGTGTTGTGAGTTTTCAGTCTGTGTTTGTTTTAAATTATTTTTCGTTGTTAATTAACTGCACTTGGCTGGCCATCTTGTCCTGAGGAAAAAAGTGTACACATCAATAGGCCTCTTTGTTTGTTGTTCCCAAATTAGTCTTGGACACTGCCCCATGCTCTCGAACTATCATCCTATTTGTCCTTAACAATATTCTCTGTCCTTAAAGTTCCACTAGCAGTTAGTTCTCTTGTATTTGCCACCTGTCTATTTGTTCTGCGTATAAACGAACTCCTGTATCTATATGTCACATCTTCTTTATCCATTAATCTATAAGCGGACAAGTAGGTTGCTTCCTTCTCCAGGTTATTGTGCATAGTTTGAAGTTTAAGTAGGTCCCATTTGTTTATTTTCGTTTTTATTTTCACTGCTTTAGGAGGTGGGCCAAAAAAGATCTCACTGTGGTTTGTCACAGAGTGTTTTTCTTATGTTTTCCTCTAAATGTTTTATGACTCTTGGGTTTACACTTAGGTCTCTTATCAATTTTGAATTTATTTTTGTGTATGGTGTTAGGTAGTGTTCTAATTTCATTATTTTACACTACCATGTGTAAAATGGATAGCTAGTGGAAAGCTACTGTATAGCACAGAGAGCTCAGCCTGGCTCTCCTTGATGACTTGGTGGGATGGGGGCCCTGTGGGAGGCAGACTAAGGAGGGAGGTGATATATGTATACATAGAGTTGATGCAACACTGTAAAGCAATTAGGTGTGCTAAGTTGCTTCAGCTGTGTCCAACTCTTTGCGGCCCTGTGGCCCGCATCTCCCGTGTCTCCTGCATTGACAGGTGGGTCCTTTACTACTAGTAACATTTTATACTCCAATTAAAAAAATAGTAAACAAATGCATTAAAAATATTTTAAAAAAATTAACTCTTCTGTATAATAATTGCCATGTTTAAGTTCAGACTGCATTAACAGAATACAATAGACCAGGTGGTTCAAACAACAGAAATTAACTTTTCACAGTTCTGGAGTCTTGGGACGTCTGAAATCAGGGTGCCAGGCGGTGGAGTTCTGGTGAGAGCCCTCCCTGTGGTTTGCCGACTGCCATCTTCTTGCTGCGCTTCCCTGGCAACTCAATAGTAAGAAATCTGCTTGCTGATGGAAGAGACACGGGTTCAAATCCTGGGCTAGGAAGAGCCCCTGGAGGAGGAAATGGCTACCCACCCCAGTATTCTGGCTTGGGGGATCCTATGGACAGAGGATTATGGTGGGCTACAGTCCAGGGAATCACAAAGAGTCACAACGACTTAGTGACTTAGCAACAGCAATAATTTTCTTGCCATGCCCTCACAAGGTAGACAGTGAGAGAACTCTATACTCCTTCCCTTTTTATAAGGACCCAATGGCACCCCACCCCAGTACTCTTGCCTGGAAAATCCAATGGACGGAGTAGCCTGGTGGGCTGCAGTCCATGGGGTCGCTAACAGTCGGATAGACTGAGCGACTTCACTTTCACTTTTCTCTTTCATGCATTGGAGAAGGAAATGGCAACCCACTCCAGTGTTCTTGCCTGGAGAATCCCAGGGATGGGGGAGCCTGGTGGGCTGCCGTCTATGGGGTCACACAGAGTCGGACACGACTGAAG
>SJYX01011107.1:78246-100317 GCA_006410675.1 Oreotragus oreotragus | reverse complement strand
TACTCTTGCCTGGAAAATCCAATGGACGGAGTAGCCTGGTGGGCTGCAGTCCATGGGGTCGCTAACAGTCGGATAGACTGAGCGACTTCACTTTCACTTTTCTCTTTCATGCATTGGAGAAGGAAATGGCAACCCACTCCAGTGTTCTTGCCTGGAGAATCCCAGGGATGGGGGAGCCTGGTGGGCTGCCGTCTATGGGGTCACACAGAGTCGGACACGACTGAAGTGACTTAGCAGCAGCAGCAGTTCCATGAGGGCCCTACTCTCATGACCACATCTAAACCCAATTACTGCCCAAAGGTCCCACCCCTAAATTTCTCCCACTTTTCATTGCATTTTTTAAAAATTAAAATCTGAGTTTCTGTGAATTCTGACATTCTGGGGGAGACAGACCGATGTGCTTTATTGAGTGTAGTGTGTGATAACCCCACTAAAGGGCAAGAAATCCACTGAAATCTTTTTTTAAGATAATTAAGCTATACACTGTGGGAAACTTGCTTCTAAATTATTGACAAATTATGGACAAATTGACAGGAACCATCCTACTTCTTATTCTCTCTCTCTCTCTCTCTTTTTTAGTGGGCCTTTAATTTTTGTTTTCTTCCTTGTTTGTTTGTTTGGCCAAGACATGGGGCATGTGGAATCTTAGTTTCCCAACCAGAGATCAAAACTCTGCCTGGCTCAGATGGTAAAGAATCTGCCCACAATGAGGGAGACCTGGGTTCGATCCAAGATCCCCTGAAGAAGGGAATGGCAACCCACTCCAGTATTCTTGCTGGGAAAACCCCATGGAAAGAGGGGTGGGCTCCAGCCCATGGGATCAGTGCAAAGAGACAGACATGACTGAGCGACTAACATTTTCCCTTTCACTTCACTGCATTGGAAGTGCAGATTCCTAACCACTGGACCACCAGGGAAGTTCCAACCATCCTACTTCTAATGATTTGTGATTTTTTTTTAAGAGGCTGAAGTTTATCAGTAATAATAATAGTTATGGAGTATTAAATGGTCCCAATATCACAGGTTACTTACATGCACTACATCTCACATTTAAAACATCCCTATGACATAAGACTTAGTAGCTCCATTTTATAATTGAATAAATTCAAGAAAGACTGTGCGTTTTCTAAGGCACACAGCTTTGGCTTGCCAAATCTGTGGATACAGAACCTAGATTCAGACCGAAATTCCATGCTGTGTCCTGTCTTGCCTACAATCTGCAGAAGGAAACTAGAGAAAGGGACTCTCTTATATGAACACATATGTTCAATGTTAAGGAAAAAAAACAAAATTTGTCCAACACATTTTTTTTCCCTTGTAGCACATTATTGAAAACTCTTCAAGGGAGAAATATCAATAACCTGAGATATGCAGATGACACCACCCTTATGGCAGAAAGTGAAGAGGAATTAAAAAGCCTCTTGATGAAAGTGAAGGAGGAGAGTGAAAAAGTTGGCTTAAAGCTCAACATTCAGAAAATGAAGATCATGGCATCCAGTCCCATCACTTCATGGCAAATAGGTGGGGAAACAGTGGAAACAGTGTCAGACTTTATTTTGGGGGGCTCCAAAATCATTGCAGATGGTGATTGCAGCCATGAAATTAAAAGAGGCTTACTCCTTTGAAGGAAAGTTATGACCAATCTAGATAGCATATTGAAAAGCAGAGACATTATTTTGCCAACAAAGGTCCGGCTAGTCAAGGCTATGGTTTTTCCAGTAGTCATGTATGGATGTGAGAGTTGGACTATAAAGAAAGCTGAGTGCTGAAGAATTGATGCTTTTGAACTGTGGTGTTGGAGAAGACTCTTGAGAGACCCTTGGACTGCAAGGAGATCCAACCAGTCCATCCTAAAGGAGATCAGTCCTGTGTGTTCATTGGAAGGACTGATGCTGAAGCTGAAGCTCCAATACTTTGGCCATCTGATATGAAGAGGTGATTCACTGGAAAAGACCCTGATGCTGGGAGGGATTGGGGGCAGGAGGAGAAGCAGATGACAGAGGATGAGATGGTTGGATGGCACCACTGACTCAATGGACATGAGTTTGGGTAAACTCCAGGAGTTGGTGATGGACAGGGAGGCCTGGCATGCTGCGATTCATGGGGTCTCAAAGAGTCGGACATGACTGAGCAACTGAACTGAACTGAACTGAATGCATGGCCAAACTTTGTGATTTATTTATTTATTTATTTTAGTCAAATATCTGATTCCTTGATATTTGAAATGTATTTTGATATTCTATTCAGAGAAGTTTCTCCTGGGGAAATCACACCACAATTATATCTTATTTAAAGTTTCAGAGAGTCCCCCACTCAGAAATCATTATTTGGCACCCCTTTCTTATCTGTTTCTCTTTGCCATCTCCATCTCTATAGTTTCTTAGTCACAGACTAGGTCATGGTACTTAATGATCTAATCAATGCTGGACAGGTAGTTGGGCAAAGGGGAATTAAACAGTTTTGGTGCAATGAAGTGAACCACTTCAAATCAGTGCTCTCAGCTTATTGTAATCCAAGAAAACTTTCTTTTGCATTTTACAGAACTTATTAGTGATCAACAGAGGAATGAAATAAGAGTTACTTTTATTTGTCCACTGAAATTGTTCTTTTCAGTGGTTCAAGAGCAACTGTTTTATCTTTGACATAAAGCCAAAATGAAAAACATTTTAAGTTGCATAAAACGGTGTTTTACATGGTTATTTGTGGAACTGCTTGAAAAACTATTTTCTTAATCTTTTCATTTCATGTCATAATATTTTTCTACTAAAATGTAAAGAATGATGTGCACCTTTGAATGATAAAAGCAAAAGGTCCTTGACAAAATTTAGAAACAAAATCATCATCTCCCTTAACAGATGAAACAATTTTCTGGTCAGGTAAAGATATTAATTGGGACCAGGAATTGTAACATTCAATAATGAATAAGGCCAAAAAAGAGTATTTCTCAAAATTAAATTTTGGATCTACATCTATTCGCACTGAGTTTAACTCAGGTTAATTACAAAGAGGAAGGAAAAAGAAAAAGACACGTAAGATAATATCCTCAATATGATTCCATACTGTTATGCTAATCATATGAACTATTCCATAAATATTAAATTATATTAACAAGTAAGACTATTGCACAACACAATGTATTAATTAATTATATGATTTGATCCTTTCAACTAGATTATTAGAATAATACTCATCATATTGGGCTTTGCAATGCAGGAGATGAGGATTCAGTTCTAGGGTCAGGAAGATCCCCTGGAGAAGGAAATGCACCCACTCCAGTATTCTTGCCTGGGCAGTCCCATGGACAGAGGAGCCTCTCAAGGTACAGTCCACAGGGTAGTGAAGAGTCAGAAATCAGACATGAGTGACTTATGGACTGAGCAGGACAGCATTATAGAATCAGTTTTACTAAGAAAGCTCCAACTATGGAGCTTAAATAAATGAACCACCCAAAGTCCTACAACTAACTGGTAATAAGGCCAGTGGGGGAATTCCAGTCTGCCAGACATCTGAGGTCATACTCTTGACCCACTCACTATTCCTTATAGACCTGGCTCCAGATCTGTCTCATGGCCTGCAACATATTACAGTTTTATCTCTCACTGTACTCTGAAAAAATGCTTTGCACATAGTAGGTTTTCAATAGCATTTTGAACAGGACAAAGAGAAATAAGATCTCTCCATTCCCTGTGGCAAAAGCCATTGATCAATATGAGAATCATAAGATGAAAATGTATGACTGAAAAGACCACACACTTGGAAAGGACACATCCTTCTGAGCAAACAGTGAATAGGGGAGTTCGAAAAATGAGTTTCTCTTGTAAAGTTGGAATTAACAGGATAGGGAAAAGTAATTAACCGGGCAAATAGAGCTAAGCCGTGTTACTGATTAATTTACAAAACAATTAACTTTCCACTTAAAATTCAAATTAAGATTCTGTCTGCCTTAGGCCACCAGTGTTTGCAAATTTTAATAGGGTTAGACATTAAGTGCTTTACTTAAAACCAACTTTAGACCACAATGGGTGAGAATATTATTGGAACAAGCAGTGCATGGCTTTCTTGGTCTTCAGTTATTTTTCAAAAAAAGAAAATATTGTAATATATTATAACATGTCAGACTTCGTTATGTCTTTTTTAATGAGAATATGAGGAAAATTGAAAGCTGTACAATTTCTATCTCAAATATTGGATATAGAGTTTTTAAGTTTTACAGCACTTTCAAAATGATGACCATGAAATATTTTCTGGAGATTTCTAGCCACCTAACAAGTATATTCTGTACAGGCACCATGATAGACTCCAGGGATCAAGAAATAAATCATAGTCTCTGGTTTTTATGATTTTATATTCGCAGAGCACCGAAGAGGCAGTAGGAAAAAAACCCCGCTGGGTCAATTACATTTTCATAATAAACCAAGTCTTTAATAATAATAACGTGTTTATGATTATACAGCTTTAAAAATGGCCAAATTTGTCTGTTCCAGAATGATAAACAAAAGCCCAGCCCTGAGTCCTTTTGGTATATGTCCATTTTAGGGAGTTGCGAGAACACTACCAAATATTGCTTTGAGGACCTTTTAACAGAGTAGCTGCAGGTTTTTCTATTCTGATGGCGTTATTGAAACATGGCACTCTCTGGTCTCCCAAACAGCAGGAGCCCTGCCCTGCTCTATGTTCCGAATATTCAGCCAGCACTAGGATCCTGAAAGACACTGGATGATTGGGTGCTGAATAGAGTCGTAGTCAGGAGTTTGGTGCTGACCTGGTCAGTGGGTCTCACTTTGCTCATAGTGCGTTTCACTCTACTGGTGATTCAAACCATTCTTTGGACTCTGAAAAGGCACAGCTTTAAATGCACAAGCAGGTAAGGAGGAGAGCCTGTCTGCATTCTTTGAAAAGCAGTGCCCAGGCATTTGGGGACTTCAAAGGAAATGAAACAACCTAGGGAAAGCACCTCTAGGAGACTATCCAGAAGCAAATCTACTGCCCCAGGTAGCTGCACAACTTCCTGGCTTATTCACCCTCTTATTTCGTGTTCTTCTTTTCCTTTCTCTCAGACCCTTGTTCCTCTGGGATCTTCTTTAGGATCCCCGCTCCCGGAACTTGAACATGACTATGGAACTGGGCTCTGGAAGGCTCTCTAAGGCACGGTTTCTCTATCCCTGTCTCTCACACTCCTGAACATTTCATTTCTTTCCTTTGTTGCTCAACTGGTTGGTCCTGCCCTGCCAGGCTTCCCTCCAGGTCAAGAGCTTGGAACAGGGATGCAGTCTTTGTACACAGGAGCAAGATGGAATGAATATTAGACTCAGAGTAGGTCTGAGTGATCCTCTGCACAACTCATTCTATAGCTGGGGGAAGCAAAAATGCATGAAGTCAGGAGCCATCTCTGTTTTACCCACCCTTGTAGCAAAATATTGCATAAGCCTGGCACATGCAAAGTGCCCTATATTTATCTGATATTACACAGATAGTACTGAAATTTCTGTGCCCCTCTTTTGGATGTCTCCTTGCTGACTCTGGGTAACTAGGACACTGTCTCCAAAAGACTACTTATTGGTTATGCATGTATTTGTTTATTTTTCTTATTGCTCTCCCCCTCCAACAGAATATAAATGCTATGGGCCAAGTTACTTTGTCTTGTCCACTGATCTTATACCCAGCCATTAGATACTATCTGGTTCATAGTAACAGCTCAGGAAATATTTGAGATAGAAGAATAAATGAATAGTATCATTTCAGAAGACATTCTAAGCACACAGAATTTTGTTAATACCCTACGTGTAAGTTACATCACTTTGTCAGGTATTTTCAGGTCAATGTCTAAGCAGAGAAGAATCTAAAATACCATTCAGGGGACTTCCCTGGTGGTCCAGTGGTTAAGATTCTGTGCTCCTAATGCAGGGGTCCTGAGTTCTATCTCTGGTCAGGGAACTAGATCTCACATGCCACAGCTAAAGATCCCAAAGGCGGCAATGAAGACCCAGTGCAGTCAAAAATAAAGAAATGCATATCAAAAAATAAAACATTAAATAAAAATAAAATATCACTCGGGCTTTAGTTCTATCGGCCTTTCACTGCACAGTTAGCTACAGCCTTTAAGAGGTAAAAATAACATCCCAGTGGGCTCATGTATTTTGCTTCAGCTTTGGTCCAGTTTAAGTATTCTCAGCAAACAGACTTCCATTTTCTTGTTTGTTCTCCCTTTCTTTTCCCTTCTCAGTACACAGATCCCCATTTTTGGAACTGCTTGCAATTATAAATCAAATACTCTTTCAATTATCTTGGCAAATATTGGTAAACTGAGAATCCAAGTTACCACTTTTGCTAAAAATATAATTTTAATATACTGAGGAATTACCAATTATAATTATTTTCTCTAAATATACTAATAATAAAGAAGAATGATAATAAAGAATGCTAGGAAATTAATGAAAGATAATGTATTCACACACACACACACATATATATATCTAACTTTGAAAAGAACTTGTATGTATCTCTCATGCATTTTCTCAATGGAAAAATAAAATTTATTTTCTTCCCTACTATTTTGGAATTGTGCTGATTTCTCTGGGAAATTTACTTTTCTTTGCCCATATTCAAACTGGAATTCTTATAAGTCAATGATGTTGGACATGACTTAGCAACTGAACAAAAACAACAACAATCATGTTGCAATAAGGGATTTCATTTAGAAGGAACGTTAATCTATGTCAGTAGTCATCTCAACTGCATCAGCCTGCCTTTATCCATTTGCCTGTGATTACTCTGAACTCAGAAATGGAAGGGAAAGAATTTCCACCACAAATGAGTGAATGGTAAGCCCATGAGTGAGCTATTATTGGGGACTTACTTGGTTTCCAATGAACAAACTAACAACTATAAAACTTGAAGCAGTGATTTTATTTGAAAATAATTAGCATGAGCAAGGATTGCTGTTCATCTGTGTGTGTGTTTCCCTTACCTTTCAATCAGCATTTGTCTCAAAGTTTATACTGTTTTGAACAACTATTTTTAGAATTAGAAAAAGCTTATTTAAATGTGCTTTTAGTATCTCAAATTGTGGACAGTGGCTCTCCTGGAGACAGTAACACAGATGTGTGTATATGTATATAGGTGAGGTCATAAAGGAATGGCTTTCAAATTCTATAGATTCTATGTTAGTTGAATTCTGCGCATGAGAATGTGTGTGTGTTAGTCACTCAGTCTGACTCTTTGTGACCTCATGAACTGTAGCTAGCCAAGCTCCTCTGTCCATGGAATTCTTCAGGCAAGAATACTAGAGTGGGTAACCATTTCCTTCTCCAGTGGATCTTCCCCACCCAAGGATTGAAGCTGGGTCTGCTGCATTGCTAGCAGATTCTTTACCACCTGAGCCACCAGGGAAGCTTGTACAAGAGACTATGTCGATGTAATACAAAAAATAAAGTACAATTCTTCATGTCACATTTATATAAATGTAAATATGGTTCTTCTGGTTCTCTTGGGATTCAGATTCCATTTAAATAACAACTATTGATCTTCTAGCACACTCTAGAAACAGTCCAAATGCTATTGTAATTGAATTAAGCTAGTCTTTAGTTTGGAGATGAAAAATCCCCTTTGGGATAGATTTTGACAATGAAGGAAAAGAAATCCCTGGGGGGCACAAGTTTCACAAAGGGAGAGACTTTCTCTTTACAGAGCAATTCTCAGCTGACTCTGAGGGTGTGATGGGAACACCCATACTGGAATAGAATAGACTTATAGTGAATAGACTCACAGTGAATAGATTTATTCTTACAGTGAACTGAACAGAAGAATAAGGCAGCAGTTCATCTGGATTCAGATACCCCCTCCCCAGCACTGTTCTTATAGACCATTGTTTCACTTTACAACTTAAAACACTTCACTCATCTGCATATTTGTTATATTCTGGTGTTACCAACTCCAAGCTAGCTCTGCTTTTCGCAGAACAGGACAATGAATCTAAAAGATGAAGTGTTGAGGCAAGGAATACAGCTTTACTGAACTGGTAGTCTCAAAATTACCATCTTATCAGGGTAGGTCTAGATGCCAAGTTCTTTTATAGAACTGAGTTGAGGGATGGGATGGGTAAGGGGAGAGGAGGTGAGGAAACCAAATAAAAGACCATTAATCTTGCAAATATCTCCTAGTATGGCAAACCTCTGGCAGGGGATGTGTTAATTTCTTCCTTTCTGCCATACATAGATGGACAGGGTCCTGAACAAAGGCACTTTTAGTTTAACAGTCAGGCAGAGGGGGTAGGGTTCCCTGAGGTAGACCATTATGTATGATTACATAAACAAAAAGCAATGAAAAGAAAGTCAAAGAAAGAATTCCAACATGGAGTCAGAACTGGCTCTTCCCTGCAACAGCCATACTTAACCACCCTTGACTCTAGACTTGAAATCCCAACTACAATGATTCCTTTGTGTCAGGCACTGGTGACTATGGACAATAGAAAGTCAATCAACACAGTTCAATTCTGGAAAAACTCTCAAGTCCTCTTTCCATCTAAAGAGAAAATGTCCTGCCGTGCTTGGCCCAAATGTCATTTTAAGTCCTTTATTTGTGAATCTCTTTATCAATTACCAAATGTTGATTGCCCAAAGGATACTGGATGTATCCTTGTACAGGATGGATACTGTTCTAAGCAATGAAAATTAACTAGGGAGAAGGCACAGTCTCTGCCTCAAGGAGCTTTTGGGCTAATTGGGAAAGAACTTGTACAGCAAGTATGCTTCCCATTAAGAAACACTTTCTGTGGATTGTAAAATCATAGGATTTATGACATGCTGTCCCAAACACAAATGCCTACAGGGACAAGGGTGTGGACCCCAAAAATGAAGCAAATCAGGACAAGTAAGGACACAGCCGCCTCCCCTGAAACAATAAAAGCTGCCAAAATCCAGCTGATGTTTGCCATGAGGGAGAGAGCACCTTTATGCTATTAGAACTTTACATCCTTAACAAGAAGACAGAAAACTGGGTCTTTTCACCAAATTCCTCAACTTTTAACATTGCCCACAGTATGATTAGGGGCTTCCCCCGGGACTCAGCAGTAAAGGACACACCTGCAATGCAGGAGACTTGGAGGAGATGCAGTTTCTTTTGATCTCTGGGTTAGGAAGATCCCCTGGAGTAGGCAATGGCAACCTGCTCCAGTATCCTTGCCTGGAAAATTCCATGGACAGAGGAGACTTGCCGGCTACAGTTCATGGGTACCCGAAGAGTCCGATACGACTGAGTGATTAAGCAACAGTGTGATTGCTGAACAGAACATGTGGAACAAATCTGGCACAAGGTTCTTCAGTTTCTAACCACATGTCAAGACCCTGTGGCCTCTGGGTATCAATAGCTATCAAGTAAGCTAACCCCAGGGGCTTCCCTGGTGGCTCAGTGGTAAAGAATTCGCCACCTGCCAATGAAGGAGACGTGGGTTTGATGCCTGATCCGGGAAGATCCTGCATGTTGTGGAGCAACTAAGCCGGTGTGTCACAAGTACGGAACCTATGCTGTGGAGCCCGAGAGTTGCAAGTACTAAGGCCCACATGTCCTAGAGCTCATGCTCTGAAACAAGAGAAGCCTGCACACTGCAACGAGAGAGTAGCCCCTACTCTCTGCAACTAGAGAACAACACTCACAGCAACAAAGACCCAGCACAGCTCAAAGTAAATAAATAAAATAAAATAAAAAAAAGCTAACCCCACTCATGTGTCAGTTTCTTTGTCAACCCCAGGAGCGCAGAAGCTGCTGGTTGCCTCTGTGGAATGCTTTAAGAGTTAATGACCCAGTGGAGGACTTAGATCTCCTTAGATAAAGGCACTGTACAAATAAACATTGTGATCACTGACATAATGTTTCACGCTAAAGAGCTGCACTGGTAGGTCCCAAACGATGGTGATTTAGTTCTGTATATGACATAAACAGTTGAAGAGAAATTAGGTAGAACTATTTAATATTCACATCTAGATTTTTCCTTAAATAACACACTTGTATTTTCTTTCTTTCTTTTTTTTTTTTTTTGGTTAACGACCTACAGCATTTGAAAGCCTCCCAATAAAAATATAAACCTGCTTTCGAAATGAGTCTTTGTCTTAAACAGTAGCCTCAGTAATTTTCAAACTGCTCATAATATTTGTTCCCATGTTAAAGAAACTGTGGGAGCTTGAAGTGCAGTTAAAGCATTAGGAAAGAAGACTGGCTGGTACGTGCCCAAATTCACTTAAGTAACACAAGGCGCCAAGCTTTTCCATTAACCCTGATATTTCCTTTGCTCCACAATCCCTGAAACAAATAGGAAAATATAGCAAAGCTGCTTCTCTAGATCCACTATTTCCCTAACAGGAATTCTGTTAGGATAATCTTGTTGGTTAAACAAAACCTGTATTCACCTGTGTCGATGTATTACATGCTTTCCTTGTTTCTCGTGCTCTCCCAGTGCCTGGGAAACATCACGTGTTGATTAGCGTCATAGCTCAAGACATACTCAGTCCTCAGGTTCACCTTCATTATGCTCCTTTGAACATTGCACAACAGCCCATGACAGAGACACATTCCAAAGAGATCCAGAGCGGCCAGTGTTCAATAGGAAAAAATCAGCACCTGTAGGATGAATAATGTAATCTAATCAGGTTCATCATTCAGTGATTTTTTAAAATGTGTTCTCTCAATTATTATGTATGAGAGCAATACCTTTATCTAGATCCCCTTTCCACGCAGAAGTGTTGATATACAGGTTTGGGTAAAATCTAGCTAATTTGCATGTATGGCTCCAAAGGGTTGCTGAGGCCTCTGCTTTGGTTAAACAACTGTGTTCATCACACAAGTTATACTGTAAGTAAATAGAAGATATTGGCTCTTGAGCTAGATAAACACAGGTTTCTTAAGCATTTCAGTTAAGAGCAGTGTGTAGCATTGCACCAACTTGAGAAATAAAGGCTTTTGCTTAAGCTCAAGAAATACGGAGCCTGGGAAGATATTGGTCATATAACAACATATATATTAAATGCTTACTTTCACCCTTTGATAAAATAATGTTAGATACTAATCACTCATTCAAAAACAGAAAGCTAAGCTCAAATTTGTATACTATCATGTAAGAAATGAATTGCCAGTCTATGTTCAATGCAGGATGCAGGACGCTTGGGGCTGGTGTATGGGGATGATATGGAGGGATGATGTGGGGTGGGAGGTGGGAGGGGGGTTCATGTTTGGGAGTTCGTGTAAAAAAATAAATAAATACAAAAAAAGAAAAAGAAAGCAAGCAGGCAAAAAAGAAAGAAAAGAAAGAAAAGCAACAGAAAAAAGACAAGCAAACTCTTCTAGCATCATGTAATTTAAGATACAGAAGAACCAATGTTGGAAAAGATTTAAAACTATTTTTTAAAGTTACCATCAATGTGTGAAAATTTGTTGTTGTTTTTCAGTCACTCAGTCATGTCCAACTCTATGTGACCCCATGGACTGCAGCACACCAGGCGTCCCTGTCCATCACCAGCTCCCGGAGTTTACTCAAATTCATGTCCATTGAGTCAGTGATGCCATCCAACCATCTCTCTTTCTCCTCCTGCCTTCAACATTTCCCAGCATCAAGGTCTTTTCTAATGAGTCAGCTCTTTGCATCAGGTGGCCAAAGTATTGGAGCTTCAGCCCAGCATCAGTCCTTCCAATGAATATTCAGGGTTGATCTCCTTTAGGATGGACTGGGTGGATCTCCTTGCAGTCCAAGGGACTCTCAAGAGTATTCTCCAACACCACAGTTCAAAAGCATCAATTCTTCTACACTCAGCCTTCTTTATAGTCCAATTCTCACATCCATACATGACTACTGGAAAAACCATATCTTTGACTAGATGGACCTTTGGCAACAAAGTAATGTCTCTAGTTTTTAATATGTTGTCAAATTTGGTCATAGCTTTTATTCCAAGGAAATAATGTCTTTTAATTTCATGGCTACAGTCACCATTTGCAGTGATTTTGGAGTCCAAGAAAATAAAAAATATAGTCTGTCAGTGTTTCCATTTCTTCCCCATCTATTTGCCTTGAAGTGATGGGACCAGATGCCATGATCTTAGTTTTTTGAATGTTGAGTTTTAAACCAGCTCTTTCACTCTGTTCTTTCGCCTCTTTCTTCTTCACTTTCTGCCATAAGGGTGATGTCATCGGAATATCTGAGGTTATTGATATTTCTCCCTGCAATCTTGATTCCAGCTTGTGCTCCATCCAGCCCAGCATTTCACATGATGTACTCTGCATAGAAGTTCAATAAGCAAGGGGATAATATACAGCCTTGATGTACTCATTTCCCAATCTGGAACCAGTCCATTGTCCCATGTCCCATTCTAACTGTTGCTTCTTGACCTGCACACAGGTTTCTCAGGAGGCAGGTGATGTGTTCTGTTATTCCCATCCCTTGAAGAATTTTTCACAGTTTGTTGTAATCCACACAAAGGCTTTAGTATAGTCAATGAAGCAGTCAATTTATTTAGTCACTCAGTGATGACTCTTTGTGACCCCGTGGACTGCAGCATGCCAGGCTTCCCTGTCCATCACCAACTCCTGCTACAATGAAACAGAAGTAGAGGTTTTTCTGAAATTTTCTTGCTTTTTCTATGATCCAACGAACGTTGGCAATTTGATCTCTGATTCCTCTGCCTTTTTAAAATTCAGGTTGAACATCTGGAAGTTCTCGATTCACATACTACTGAAGCCTGGCTTGGAGAATTTTGAGCATTACTTTGCTAGTGTGTGAAATGAGTGCAATTGTGTTGTGGGGTAGTTTGAACATTCTTTGGCATTGTCTCTCCTTGGGATTGAAATGAAATTTGAACAAGATATAATGTAAAGAAATATTTTATTTTTTTATATAATATTGTATAATATGATAAGACTGCTATATACAATAATGGGCTTAGGATATGATATATTGAAAATAGCATTATTCTCACAAGACCAATTTATTTCACAGTTCCCATACAGTCATGATGACTATAAGTGAGCAGTATGAACTAACACATAAAAAGGTGCATTGGGATTCAACAAACTGAGTTTCATGGGCTCATCCTTGACTTAGTAATGTTGGAAAAGTAATATGGGCCTACGTTTTCATTCCCCAAATGCAGACCTAACAAGTTTTTAGATACTGAGTCATAAATTCATTAAAATACCGGCATTCTATCATCATTCTTAAAAAAAGACTCAAGGAGATTATTAAATTGCATGACAATTAATATTCAAATTTATGTCTCCTCCGTAAAATTGCACCTTGCATAACAGCTTGATTTGTATCTGTTGCTGTTGATGTAAAGTTTATTAGTCTTAGCTCTACAGAAAAAGGCTCCTGCCCACTAAAAAATGGTGATATCTTCTTGGATTCCAAGAACATTTCCTTAAGAAAGTCTACTGTTATCTTGCCCATTAATGTATCTTTGGGCATCCATTTCCTTCTCCAGCAATCTTCCTGATCCAGAGATTGAACCCGGGTCTCCTGCAATGCAGGCAGATTCTTCACTGTCTGAGCCACCAGGAAAGCCCATTAATGTATCTAAATGATATGAAATGAACACTGAGGTGCTATGGCCTTCTCTCTAGTACTGAAATAAACAAAGAAAGGACTATACATATATGAGACTGAGTAGCAAATGTGTTTTGTATATGGAGGGTCTAGCCAACCAACAAGAGTAAGGAATATCGGGTTGTAAAATATAGCATTTATCACTAATGAAGCATATGATTTTCAAGGTATTTTAAAAGGAATATAGTACTAATCTCTGTGCCGTACTTCCAAGATAGATGTTATTTTCTTTATTTTCCAGGTTGAGTAACTGAAGTCCACAGAGTTTAAGAACAATACATGCCAGATTCGGGACACCAACTGGAGTCTTTTTTCCTCCAAAGTCCACAGTTTCCACTCTGTTTTTCAGTCACTGTACATTTTATTTAAAAAAGCAACCTACATGGATTTTTTTTTTAAGAAATAAAATACATCCAACTAACTCACTATCTAAGGATGAAGAATGAAATAGTAAAATTACTTTCAATAAGTGTTTAAAAAGCTCTAAAATGCATTTGTCTTAGAGTTTTAGATTATGAGCAGATTTGAGAGAGAGAGAAATTTTAAAAATGTGTTGGGGGAGCAAAATATTAAAATGATATAAACATTGAGAGCAAGGATAAGAAAATGAGAGACTCTCAGAATGGGGATCACAAAAATATAGATAAGAGGGAGGAAGTCAGACAGGGGTATAGGGAAAAGAATAGGGAGGCAGATATGAGACTGGAGGAAAGCAGGTATGGAGTTGACCTAATATCTGCCAGCCTTGCTTTGCTTGCCTCTGTATACTGAAGAGGTTGGAGAACAAAAAATTATATTTTTCATACTCCTTTTCAGGTAATTCTGGACATTACTTAGACTCCAAAAATTAGACAAACTTGTGTGAAACTTGTTTGGGCTCTGAGTTATTCAAGAAGAGAATGAATAGTTGCAGCCTATTCACCTTGTTGGCATTGATACTGACATAGGAACTTTACTTCTGGAGTCCGGACTGTGGTGGTGACTAGCTAACATGGAAAGAAGCTTCCTGATGATTTCTTAAGCTTTACCTCATGGCAAGAGCGGCTCCTCCCTTGGTGGCTCAGATTTGCGTGTGGTTTTGGGGATCATTCCTAATGTCCTAGGTCAAAGCCTGTGTGTTCACTCATTCAAACAATTCTATAAATGTCTATGAAAATACTATTCTCTAGATTTTAACTAGAAGGGATTTGTGAGTGCCAGTTGGGAATCTTAATTAACGCAGAAGGAGTTGAGATGGGCAAGATCAAAGGAGAGGGATCCCTTAGTTTTTTTACTTTTCTTTCCTTAATTAATTTTTATTGAAGTATAGTTGCTTTACAGTGTTATGCTAGGTTCTCCTATACACAAAGGGAATCAGTTATACACACACACACACACACACACACACACACACACATATCCACTCTTTTTTGGATTCCCTTCCCATTTAGGTCACACAGAACCCTAAGTAGAGTCCTGTGTGCTCCAGTCCTGTGTGACACAGTAGGTTCTCATTATCTGTCTTATACATAGTAGTGCATATAAGTCAGTCTCAATTTCCCAATTCACTCTCTTCCCTACTTCCTGCAACAGCCCTTTATGTTCAACCTGAGTGTTGTTGAACAGGACTTTGAGCTTGTTTTCCACTCAGTTGTGAAATGTTGATGAATTCGTCTCTGTTCACAGGACTCTTTAACCTTTTAGCTTTCAGTGGGTCCACACTAAACATGATAATGCTCATACCCTATTTGTGAAAAAATTCAATAGAATCTATCAATCAGATTCATTTCTTAGTTGTATAAAATCAGGTCAGTGTGCCAACGGTTCCTGATTCCTGGTGGACATTTAAATGTCTTTACTAGCTTTTAATTTGCTTTTAAAGATCATTACAGAATCAACTCATGGTTTTACTGGGAATAGAGTATCAGGAAGGGGCATGGTTGAGAAGAGCATGCCAATTTACATGCAGAGTCAGTTAAGATACTTGAGAAAGAGCTGTGTGCAATTGGGGCAGAAACAATGAGTTCCTGCCAGAGGTGGAGGAAAGAAGAATGACTTTCACCAATCTGTCAAGAAATGGAAATATTCAAGAGGAAATTGGTCCATATTAAATGACTGGACAAGATGAAAATGGCATGTGAGATATATGCCAAGTAATAGCTATAGGTCCCTTACAAGAAAAATAAAGTGAAGATAGGCACTGAGATCAAGAACTGAGTGGAGCTGCTCTCTCCAAGTGAGACAGAAAAGGAGGATTTTGAGCAAATATTCATACAGAAACTCTCCTCAAGTTAATGTCAGCATGTTCTTCCTTCAGGCTTCCTTCCTTCATTGTACTTTAAAAAAAAATTGATATTTGCATGTCCCAAGTCACAGGTTTCCTAGAAGAAGCGATAACTTCAGGCTCTTAGTTACTTCTTGGAAGGGAATTGAAGCAGAGTCTCACATGGAAAAATCAAAATCATGCTGAAACTACTCACATTTCATTGTATCTATAGCTTGATAATGGCTTCTGATGTGGGAGAGGATTTACCTCTGGGAACGTTAAGTAGTAATAGAGCAAAAGCAAAATTCCACCCTTGGATCAATACAGAGAGTGCCTGTAAAAGTCAATAGGCCTTGAAAAGGGGGTTAATATGTCACAGAATTTGGCTTTACGGATTTTATGGTATGTAAATACATTTAATTGGAGGGAAAGACTGCCGATATGGGAAGGGTAAGGAATAAGGAAGGGAACATACTGTTTGCTGAAGGGCACACCTCTCAGCTTAGGATGTCTCATGACTATGTGCCTTTTTCCAAAGCTATTATCTTGTGCACAGTCTTAATTAATGTTATCCTTGCATAAACAAGGCAGCATTATGCATGGTGTGATGTGACACAAACATTTAACTCACTTTTCCCAAGAAGATAGTCAATCATGTGATGTTCAAATTGCTATCTCTCTGTGCAAGATGATGTGGTTCTCGCTTCTAAGTAGGAAGAAGACTTTTCCCAGCAAAGGGACTTCAACCATCGCAGTCCCTTTCTCCCTAATGGGAAGCAGATGTATACTGATTTCTGCAGAGAATCTCAAATGGTAGATTCAGTTAAGAACATCATGTTGCACCATGGGCAAGGGGAAAGTTGTTCAGAGATATTAGAAGGTAGAATGAGTTCACCTTCATCTCCCAATTAATAAAGACTTCAGCCAACAGGTAAGCCATGACCAGAATTTAACAGTAAGGATCCAAAGGATAGTGGTAGACACCCCTAAGTGATTAAGTGAAGCAAGAGCAATGTAAGATTCAGACAAGGGAAGGTTTGCTTCATTACACAAGCTATGAATTTTTGCCAAATCCTTAGAAAGAAGGTCTTAGCGACCCCATGGACTGCAGCCTACGAGGTTCCTCCGTTAATGGGATTTTCCAGGCAAGAGTACTGGAGTGGGTTGCCGTTGCCTTCTCTTGGAAAGAAGGAGAGGCTTCCCTGATAGCTCAGTTGGTAAAAGAATCCACCTGCAATGCAGGAGACCCCGGTTTGATTCCTGGGTTGGGAGATCCACTGGAGAAGGGATAGGCTACACACTCTGGTTTGCTTGGGCTTCCCTAGTGGCTAAGCTGGTAAAGAATTCACCTGCAATGCAGGAGACCTGGGTTTGATCTCTGGGTTGGGGACATCCCCTGGAGAAGGGAATGGCTACCTACTCCAGTATTCTGGCCTGGAGAATTTCATGGACTGTATAGTCCATGGAGTTGTAAAGAACTGGACATGACTACTTGACTTTCACTTTCACTAGAAAGAAGAAACGGCAGAAGAATTCTGTGATCCTCTAGGTCTCCTTTATGGAGCTATATTCTATATAAATGGGTAAACTATATACAGGTTTATTGCAACAGGAGTACTGTGAACCACCATTCAAGTAGGATAGGCAATAGAGTTCAGGCTCTATGCCATCATGGGCTTGAACCTTGCCCATCTCTTTGCTGCAAGTACAATCTTTGTTTGTTGAGTTATCTCTATTTGCTGCTGAGAAAATAAATGACTTCCGTGGTGGCTCAGATAGTAAAATGTATGCCTACAATGCGGGAGACCCAGGTTCAACCCCTGGGTCAGGATGATCTCCTGGAGAAGGAAATGGCAACCCACTCCAGTATCTTGCCTGGAAAATCACATGGAAGGAGGATTCTGGTAGGCTACAGTCCATGGGGTCAGAAAGAGTCAGACACGACTGACTTCATTTTCCTTTTTCTAAAATACTATACCTTAGACTGGAAATGTACTATTTCATAATTCCATCACTGTAATTGAAATACACATTTCTATAGCTTGTTAAATTTGGTGGCTCAAGTTTCTCCTTGGAATCCCCATTCTTCTTTTTTTTTTTTTTCTTTTATTTATTTATTTATTTATTTATTTTGTATTTATTTATTTTTTTACACAAACTCCCAAACATGAACCCCCCTCCCACCTCCCACCCCACATCTTCCCTCCAGATCATCCCCATACACCAGCCCCAAGCATCCTGCATCCTGCATTGAACATAGACTGGCAATTCATTTCTTACATGATAGTATACATATTTCAATGCTATTCTCCCAAATCATCCCTCCCTCTCCCTCTCCCTCTCCTTCTCCCTCAGAGTCCATAAGTCCGCTCTACACATCTGTATCTCTTTTGCTGTCTTGCATACAGGGTCCTCATTACCATCTTTCTAAATTCCATATATATGTGTTAGTATACTGTATTGGTGTTTTTCTTTCTGGCTTACTTCACTCTGTATAATTGGTTCCAGTTTCATCCATCTTATTAGAACTGATTCAAATGTATTCTTTTTAATGGCTGAGTAATACTCCATTGTGTATATATACCACAGCTTTCTTATCCATTCATCCGCTGATGGACATCTAGGTTGTTTCCATGTCCTGGCTATTATAAACAGTGCTGCAATGAACATTGGGGTACATGTGTCTCTTTCTATTCTGGTTTCCTCGGTGTGTATGCCCAGCAGTGGGATTGCTGGGTCATAAGGCAGTTCTATTTGCAATTTCTTAAGGAATCTCCACACTGTTCTCCATAGTGGCTGTACTAGTTTGCATTCCCACCAACAGTGTAAAAGGGTTCCCTTTTCTCCACACCCTCTCCAGCATTTATTGCTTGCAGACTTTTGGATCGCAGCCATTCTGACTGGTGTGAAGTGGTATCTCATTGTGGTCTTGATTTGCATTTCTCTGATAATGAGTGACGTTGAGCATCTTTTCATGTGTTTGTTAGCCATCCGTATGTCTTCTTTGGAGAAATGTCTATTTAGTTCTTTGGCCCATTTTTTGATTGGGTCGTTTATTTTTCTGGAATTGAGCTGTATAAGTTGCTTGTATATTTTTGAGATTAGTTGTTTGTCAGTTGCTTCATTTGCTATTATTTTCTCCCATTCAGAGGGTTGTCTTTTCACCTTGCTTATAGTTTCCTTTGTTGTGCAGAAGCTTTTAATTTTAATTAGATCCCATTTGTTTATATTTGCTTTTATTTCCAGTATTCTGGGAGGCGGATCATTGAGGATCCTGCTGTGATTTATGTCGGAGAGTGTTTTGCCTATGTTCTCCTCTAGGAGTTTTATAGTTTCTGGTCTTACATTTAGATCTTTAATCCATTTTGAGTTTATTTTTGTGTGTGGTGTTAGAAAGTGATCTAGTTTCATTCTTTTACAAGTGGTTGACCAGTTTTCCCAGCACCACTTGTTAAAGAGATTGTCTTTACTCCATTGTATATTCTTGCCTCCTTTGTCAAAGATAAGGTGTCCATATGTGTGTGGATTTATCTCTGGGCTTTCTATTTTGTTCCATTGATCTATATTTCTGTCTTTGTGCCAGTACCACACTGTCTTGATGACTGTGGCTTTGTAGTAGAGCCTGAAGTCAGGTAAGTTGATTCCTCCAGTTCCATTCTTCTTTCTCAAAATTGCTTTGGCTATTCGAGGTTTTTTGTATTTCCATACAAATCTTGAAATTATTTGTTCTAGTTCTGTGAAAAATACCGCTGGTAGCTTGATAGGGATTGCATTGAATCTGTAGATTGCTTTGGGTAATATATTCATTTTCACTATATTGATTCTTCCAATCCATGAACATGGTATATTTCTCCATCTATTAGTGTCCTCTTTGATTTCTTTCATCAGTGTTTTATAGTTTTCTATATATAAGTCTTTAGTTTCTTTAGGTAGATATATTCCTAAGTATTTTATTCTTTTCGTTGCAATGGTGAATGGAATTGTTTCCTTAATTTCGTTTTCTACTTTCTCATTATTAGTGTATAGGAATGCAAGGGATTTCTGTGTGTTGATTTTATATCCTGCAACTTTACTATATTCATTGATTAGCTCTAGTAATTTTCTGGTGGAGTCTTTAGGGTTTTCTATGTAGAGGATCATGTCATCTGCAAACAGTGAGAGTTTTACTTCTTCTTTTCCAATTTGGATTCCTTTTATTTCTTTTTCTGCTCTGATTGCTGTGGCCAAAACTTCCAGAACTATGTTGAATAGTAGCGGTGAAAGTGGACATCCTTGTCTTGTTCCTGACTTTAGGGGAAATGCTTTCAATTTTTCACCATTGAGGATAATGTTTGCTGTGGGTTTGTCATATATAGCTTTTATTATGTTGAGGTATGTTCCTTCTATTCCTGCTTTCTGGAGAGTTTTTATCATAAATGGATGTTGAATTTTATCAAAGGCCTTCTCTGCATCTATTGAGATAATCATATGGCATTTATTTTTCAATTTGTTAATGTGGTGAATTACATTGATTGATTTGCGAATATTGAAGAATCCTTGCATTCCTGGGATAAAGCCTACTTGGTCATGGTGTATGATCTTTTTAATGTGTTGTTGGATTCTGATTGCTAGAATTTTGTTGAGGATTTTTGCATCTATGTTCATCAGTGATATTGGCCTGTAGTTTTCTTTTTTTGTGGCATCTTTGTCAGGTTTTGGTATTAAGGTGATGGTGGCCTCATTGATTATGAGAGCAACATTTAATTATCTGTACAAAGCAGGGCATTTTATTATCTTAGTCTTTGGAAAAAAAATGATTTGTTACCTAAAAAAAAATATGATTTGTTACCTAAAAACAGATGTCATTTTACTATTATACTATTATGACTGTTTGTTAACAGCTAGTGTTTATTAGAGCTTGCCTCCTGGCTCAGATGGTAAAGAATCTACCTGCAATGCAGGAGACGCAGCTTTACTCTCTGGGTTGGGAAGATCCCCTGCAGAAGGAAATGACAACTCCAGTATTCTGGCCTGGAGAATTCCATGGACAGAGGAGCCTGGCAAGCTACACTTTTTTTGTGTGCTGGTCACTATAGGCCATTGGGTACATTATCATAGCCAATCAACATACCTCCAGTCGGTATTTTTTGTTTTTATCCGCATTTGCTTATGAGGAAACTAGTGAATTTAAGCAATTGTCTTGTGTCTACACAGCTTGTAAGAGGTGCACATGGATTCAAATCTAGCAAATCACCCCTTTTGTGGCCTACATTGTTCTTCCACAAGAAGCAGTAACTTACAAGTAATTCAGAGACCCTCTTGTTTAATAAATGACTAATACCCTGACTACAGCTTTCCAATTTAACAGATAGATATATAGATGTCATTTCATATAGATCTATTTTAGGCTTAAAGAGGAGCATAAATATCCCATTTCATCCTCATAACATCTGTAAGGTAGATATAGTAGGTTTTTCATCTAATGCTAATGAAAGGAGAATTGAAAATGAAAATGCATCAGTTCAGGTCAGTCGCTCAGTCTTGTCTGACTCTTTGTGACCCCATGAATCGCAGCACGCCAGGCCGCCCTGTTCATTACCATCTCTCAGGGTTTACTCAGACTCATGTCCATCGAGTCCATGATGCCATCCAGCCATCTCATCCTCAGTCGTCCCCTTCTCCTCCTGCCCCCAATCCCTCCCAGCATCAGAGTCTTTTCCAATGAGTCAACTCTTCACATGAGCTGGCCAAAGTACTGGAGTTTCAGCTTTAGCATCATTCCTTCCAAAGAAATCCCAGGGTTGATCTCCTTCAGAATGGACTGGTTGCATCTCCTTGCAGTCCAAGGGACTCTCAAGAGTCTTCTCCAACACCACAGTTCAAAAGCATCAATTCTTCGGTGCTCAGCCTTCTTCACAGTCCAACTCTCACATCCATACATGACCACAGGAAAAACCATAGCCTTGACTAGACAGAACTTAGACGGCAAAGTAATGTCTCTGCTTTTGAATATACTATCCAGGTTGGTCATAACTTTTCTTTCAAGGAGTAAGCGTCTTCTAATTTCATGGCTACAGTAAACATCTGGAGTGATTTTGGAGTCCAAAAAGATAAAGTTTGACACTGTTTCCACTGTTTCCCCATCTATTTCCCATGGAGGGATGGGACCGGATGCCATGATCTTTGTTTTCTGAATGTTGAGCTTTAAGCCAACTTCTTCACTCTCCTCTTTCACTTTCATCAAGAGGCTTTTTAGTTCCTCTTC
>SJYX01011107.1:56079-78170 GCA_006410675.1 Oreotragus oreotragus | reverse complement strand
AGAAGGCTGTGCACCAAAGAATTGATGCTTTTGAACTGTGGTGTTGGAGAAGACTCTTGAGAGTCCCTTGGACTGCAAGGAGATGCAACCAATCCATTCTGAAGGAGATCAACCCTGGGATTTCTTTGGAAGGAATGATGCTAAAGCTGAAACTCCAGTATTTTGGCCACCTCATGCAAAGAGTTGACTTATTGGAAGAGACTCTGATGCTGGGAGGGATTGGGGGAAGGAGGAGAAGGGGACGACTGAGGATGAGATGGCTGGATGGCATCACGGACTCGATGGACGTGAGTCTGAGTGAACTCTGGGAGATGGTGACGAACAGGGAGGCCTGACGTGCTGTGATTCATGGGGTCGCAAAGAGCAGGACACGACTGAGTGACTGAACTGAACTTTCCATGGGGATGGTCTTCATCCCTGTCTCCCGTACAGTGTCACGAACCTCATTCTATAGTTCATCAGGCACTCTATCAGATCTAGGCCCTTAAATCTACTTCTCACTTCCAATGTATAATCATAAGGGATTTGCTTTAAGTCATACCTGAATGGTCTAGCATAATTCACTTAAAATCACATAGCTGATAATTGGCTAAGCTTGTATCTTCTAGTTTTAGAATATTTTTTTCCAACCCACATGGTTCATCCAGAGTATAATCAGCCCATCAAATTATGTTTACCTGCCTTAATCCCAAAATGTTAACCTCAAAAGAGATTTTTAAATCATGAAACACTAAAATAATTAATTAGTATTTATAAACTGCTGCTGCTGCTGTTGCTAAGTCGCTTCAGTCATGGCCGACTCTGTGTGACTCCATAGACAGCAGCCCACTAGGCTCCTCTGTCTCTGGGATTCTCCAGGCAAGAACACTGGAGTGGGTTGCCATTTCCTTCTCCAATGCATGAAAGTGAAAAGCAAAGGTGAAGTCGCTCAGTCATGCCCGATTCTTAGTGACCCCTTTGACTGGAGCCTACCAGGCTTCTCCGTCCATGGGACTTTCCAGGCAAGAGTGCTAGAGTGGGGTGCCATTGCCTTAGTGAGCACTAAACACCTGTGGGAAAGAATTTGAGACATTTGTCTTAAACATAGAGATGATTGTGTCATTTGCTATCAATTTGTCCCTTGCAATGACAGGGACATTTAAAAAAAGAATGTTTCAAAAGTTTATTCAAGTCATAAAGAAGATTGATCTGTCTACATTCCATCACATTTGTCAAGAGAGCTTATGACCTGACTTTTGCAAATCAGGGTCGCTGATAAAATGGAGGAAGAAATAAATATGAAAAATCTTTATGTTTATGCCATCAAACATCAAAAGTTCATGGCTTTACCTTTCAAAACAATCTTGCACGTATGGCTAGGAGTACACAGTGGTATACTTGAGATTAGGGTGGAAAGGAGCAGAAAGGATACATCTCTACTGGGGAATGACAAGAAATATGCTGAATTGTCAGCTTTCTCAGAGACTTGGGATCAACCAAACTAAGTTACTTGAGTAGTGATTTCAAATGCCAATTAATATATTGCAACAAAGGATGGCATGATAGTAAAAAATCTTCCATTAATTAAAAGATTAATACATGAGATTTCTAAGATATCTCATAAACACAATTGAAGGTTTGCCTATGAATACATCTTCAGTCTTTCAAAGGCATGTTTTTTATGTCATCACTAGAGAAGCTGAGAAGCACTGATTTAGTGGGGGAGAGGGGAAAGTTTAAAGTAGAGTATTGTGCTTTGTATGTATATGTATGTGTGTGTTTCCTAAGAAGTCACTGGAGCAGGGCATGAAAGTTGCAGGAAGATTTAATAAGTTCCTCGATAGGAATCTTTTGATGTCGCCATGCCCTGAGACCAATGTTTGCAGGACTCTGTAAATTCTAGCTGTTTTGCCTTTTTTAGCTAATACAGGAATCTGAAGACACTGAATTTAAACCTTGAAGGAAAAACAGAATGCTCACCACTGATTTATGTCTGTAGTTCGAGTTTTCAGAACCCAACTAGTTAGAGCAGATGGCAAATAGAGGCTTCATTCATTTCACACAGCTCAGCTTCCAGAAGCTTGGAGTTATGGCTTTTCAGAAAGGGCACAATTATCTTGTGGACACAAAGCATCAACTTCAGAAAAGATTCACAGTCTCTAGCGCATGCATACCTAAGAGCATGTCTGAATTATGCAGAATCGTGCCACTGTATCTCCTAAGAAATTGAACAGACAGCCAATTTTGACCAACAAGATGACAAAGCACCTTAGAACATTTGGGATATGTAAATAAAGTACAAAATTCTCCTGAAACCTAAGACAAAATTCTCTCTTCAGGTAGCTGCCTAAGAGTATGAACTAAGAATGTTATCTGCCATATCAGTAAACAAAGGATGTCACTGCCATCAAGCTACCACATTATAGCTGCCCTGATGGTGAGCCCAGAGGGAACTCAGGATAGAAACAAAGAATGCCCGCCATCTAGGAGTCAATTGCTGCATGCACCCCAACAATGTACTGGAGGAGCCTCTCAGAGTGAGAAAGCACAGTATGCTTGCCCCACATAGTTGAGATGTACACCAAAGGAATGATTTCAATGAGCCCAGACTCTTGTATCTGCCCGTACATAGAAAAGCACTAATTTCTGGTGGTTCAGTCAGTTCAGGCTTCCCTGGTGGGTCAGAGGTTAAAGCGTCTGCCTCCAATGCGGGAGACCCGGGTTCGATCCCTGGGTTGGGAAGATCCCCTGGAGAAGGAAATGGCAATCCACTCCAGTGTTCTTGCCTGGAGAATCCCATGGACGGAGAAGCCTAGTAGGTTACAGTCCACGGGGTTGCAAAGAGTCAGACACGACTGAGCGACTTCACCTCACCTCACCTCAGTCAGTTAAGAATCTACGTGCCATGCAGGAGACCCAGGTTCAATCTCTGGGTCAAGAAGATCTCCTGGAGAAGGAAATGGCAACACCAGTATTCTTGCCTGGAGAATTCCATGGACAGAGGAGCCTGGAGGGCTACAGTGAGCCTTTGTGGGCTCACAAATAATCAGACAGGACTGAGTGATTAACACTTCACTTCATGAATTTGAGATGAGATGTGTATAAGAGACAGACACCACCCTTATGGCAGAAAGTGAAGAGGAACTAAAAAGCCTCTTGATGAAAGTGAAGGAGGAGAGCGAAAAAGTTGGCTTAAAGCTCAACATTCAGAAAACAAAGATCATGGCATCCGGTCCCATCACTCCATGGGAAATAGATGGGGAAACAGTGGAAACAGTGTCAGACTTTATCTTTTTGGACTCCAAAATCACTCCAGATGTTTACTGTAGCTATGAAATTAGAAGACGCTTACTCCTTGAAAGAAAAGTTATGACCAACCTGGATAGTATATTCAAAAGCAGAGACATTACTTTGCCGACTAAGGTCCATCTAGTCAAAGCTATGATTTTTCCTGTGGTCATGTATGGATGTGAGAGTTGGACTATGAAGAAGGCTGAGCACCGAAGAATTGATGCTTTTGAACTGTGGTGTTGGAGAAGACTCTTGAGAGTCCCTTGGACTGCAAGGAGATGCAACCAATCCATTCTGAAGGAGATCAACCCTGGGATTTCTTTGGAAGGAATGATGCTAAAGCTGAAACTCCAGTATTTTGGCCACCTCATGCAAAGAGTTGACTTATTGGAAGAGACTCTGATGCTGGGAGGGATTGGGGGAAGGAGGAGAAGGGGACGACTGAGGATGAGATGGCTGGATGGCATCACGGACTCGATGGACGTGAGTCTGAGTGAACTCTGGGAGATGGTGACGAACAGGGAGGCCTGACGTGCTGTGATTCATGGGGTCGCAAAGAGCAGGACACGACTGAGTGACTGAACTGAACTTTCCATGGGGATGGTCTTCATCCCTGTCTCCCGTACAGTGTCACGAACCTCATTCTATAGTTCATCAGGCACTCTATCAGATCTAGGCCCTTAAATCTACTTCTCACTTCCAATGTATAATCATAAGGGATTTGCTTTAAGTCATACCTGAATGGTCTAGCATAATTCACTTAAAATCACATAGCTGATAATTGGCTAAGCTTGTATCTTCTAGTTTTAGAATATTTTTTTCCAACCCACATGGTTCATCCAGAGTATAATCAGCCCATCAAATTATGTTTACCTGCCTTAATCCCAAAATGTTAACCTCAAAAGAGATTTTTAAATCATGAAACACTAAAATAATTAATTAGTATTTATAAACTGCTGCTGCTGCTGTTGCTAAGTCGCTTCAGTCATGGCCGACTCTGTGTGACTCCATAGACAGCAGCCCACTAGGCTCCTCTGTCTCTGGGATTCTCCAGGCAAGAACACTGGAGTGGGTTGCCATTTCCTTCTCCAATGCATGAAAGTGAAAAGCAAAGGTGAAGTCGCTCAGTCATGCCCGATTCTTAGTGACCCCTTTGACTGGAGCCTACCAGGCTTCTCCGTCCATGGGACTTTCCAGGCAAGAGTGCTAGAGTGGGGTGCCATTGCCTTAGTGAGCACTAAACACCTGTGGGAAAGAATTTGAGACATTTGTCTTAAACATAGAGATGATTGTGTCATTTGCTATCAATTTGTCCCTTGCAATGACAGGGACATTTAAAAAAAGAATGTTTCAAAAGTTTATTCAAGTCATAAAGAAGATTGATCTGTCTACATTCCATCACATTTGTCAAGAGAGCTTATGACCTGACTTTTGCAAATCAGGGTCGCTGATAAAATGGAGGAAGAAATAAATATGAAAAATCTTTATGTTTATGCCATCAAACATCAAAAGTTCATGGCTTTACCTTTCAAAACAATCTTGCACGTATGGCTAGGAGTACACAGTGGTATACTTGAGATTAGGGTGGAAAGGAGCAGAAAGGATACATCTCTACTGGGGAATGACAAGAAATATGCTGAATTGTCAGCTTTCTCAGAGACTTGGGATCAACCAAACTAAGTTACTTGAGTAGTGATTTCAAATGCCAATTAATATATTGCAACAAAGGATGGCATGATAGTAAAAAATCTTCCATTAATTAAAAGATTAATACATGAGATTTCTAAGATATCTCATAAACACAATTGAAGGTTTGCCTATGAATACATCTTCAGTCTTTCAAAGGCATGTTTTTTATGTCATCACTAGAGAAGCTGAGAAGCACTGATTTAGTGGGGGAGAGGGGAAAGTTTAAAGTAGAGTATTGTGCTTTGTATGTATATGTATGTGTGTGTTTCCTAAGAAGTCACTGGAGCAGGGCATGAAAGTTGCAGGAAGATTTAATAAGTTCCTCGATAGGAATCTTTTGATGTCGCCATGCCCTGAGACCAATGTTTGCAGGACTCTGTAAATTCTAGCTGTTTTGCCTTTTTTAGCTAATACAGGAATCTGAAGACACTGAATTTAAACCTTGAAGGAAAAACAGAATGCTCACCACTGATTTATGTCTGTAGTTCGAGTTTTCAGAACCCAACTAGTTAGAGCAGATGGCAAATAGAGGCTTCATTCATTTCACACAGCTCAGCTTCCAGAAGCTTGGAGTTATGGCTTTTCAGAAAGGGCACAATTATCTTGTGGACACAAAGCATCAACTTCAGAAAAGATTCACAGTCTCTAGCGCATGCATACCTAAGAGCATGTCTGAATTATGCAGAATCGTGCCACTGTATCTCCTAAGAAATTGAACAGACAGCCAATTTTGACCAACAAGATGACAAAGCACCTTAGAACATTTGGGATATGTAAATAAAGTACAAAATTCTCCTGAAACCTAAGACAAAATTCTCTCTTCAGGTAGCTGCCTAAGAGTATGAACTAAGAATGTTATCTGCCATATCAGTAAACAAAGGATGTCACTGCCATCAAGCTACCACATTATAGCTGCCCTGATGGTGAGCCCAGAGGGAACTCAGGATAGAAACAAAGAATGCCCGCCATCTAGGAGTCAATTGCTGCATGCACCCCAACAATGTACTGGAGGAGCCTCTCAGAGTGAGAAAGCACAGTATGCTTGCCCCACATAGTTGAGATGTACACCAAAGGAATGATTTCAATGAGCCCAGACTCTTGTATCTGCCCGTACATAGAAAAGCACTAATTTCTGGTGGTTCAGTCAGTTCAGGCTTCCCTGGTGGGTCAGAGGTTAAAGCGTCTGCCTCCAATGCGGGAGACCCGGGTTCGATCCCTGGGTTGGGAAGATCCCCTGGAGAAGGAAATGGCAATCCACTCCAGTGTTCTTGCCTGGAGAATCCCATGGACGGAGAAGCCTAGTAGGTTACAGTCCACGGGGTTGCAAAGAGTCAGACACGACTGAGCGACTTCACCTCACCTCACCTCAGTCAGTTAAGAATCTACGTGCCATGCAGGAGACCCAGGTTCAATCTCTGGGTCAAGAAGATCTCCTGGAGAAGGAAATGGCAACACCAGTATTCTTGCCTGGAGAATTCCATGGACAGAGGAGCCTGGAGGGCTACAGTGAGCCTTTGTGGGCTCACAAATAATCAGACAGGACTGAGTGATTAACACTTCACTTCATGAATTTGAGATGTCTGGATTTCTTTTATAAACAGTAATCTCTTAAAGTTCTGATTCCCTAGTTTTGTGTCAAATATACCTATCTATCTTAGCTTCCTTGCTCTTTCTCTTTGGTGCAATCTTTCTGGATTATCTGAGACGCTTCATCCTGGGCCTAAGTCCTCAGATATTTGTCCACTGATTAAAACATAATTCTCAACATTTAGGCTGTGCATTTTTTTCAGTTGACAAGAGCACACTGACTTTTATGAGATAGCTTATGAGAACAGTGAGAATCTCAGCCAAGGTGCACACCTCAGCTAAAGTGATCTAGACCCACCTCAAAGGGCTCCAAACTGACTCCACTGAGTACAAATATTATCTTTGAATTGATCAGTAATAAACTATGAGAAAACAAGACCTACAAGTTTTTAATATGAATGAACATGACTGTATTTGTTTTGAGGCTGACCATACTTTTAGGCTTCCCTGATGGCTCAGCAGGTAAAGAATCCACCTATAATAGAAAAGACACAAGAGATGCAGGTTCCCTGGGTTGGGAAGATATCCTAGAGGAGGAAAATGGCAACACACTCCAATATTCTTGCCTGAAAAATGCTATGGACATAAGCTCCTGGCAGGCTACAGTCTATGGGATCCCAAAGAGTCAGACATGACTGATGCACACACACATACTTTAAATTTTAAAAATCTCTGTTTGGTCAAATAAAAGATAGTCATGTGACCTATACAAACAAAATTTTCTGATCATGAGACCCACCGGTCTTAAAGTAGCTACTTTTTATTTCGTATCCTGATGATATCTCTGCCAAGAATATAAAAACTGAATTATGAAGCTCCTATTGTATGGTAAATATTTTCAAAAAAAACTTCAACTAATTATCACATCTATATTGAGAGGTAAACAGTATAATTATCATATGAAAGGTAAGAAAACTGGGACCAAGGTTAAGTAGCCTAAGTTAAAACCGCAGGAAACAGGTGATTTCAATAGATTTTTGACTCCTAACTCAGGGTCAACTTTTTGTATGTCTCCTCAATGAAATGAAACTCAAATCTATGGTACTTAAAATATGAGTGAAGTGAAAGTGAAGTCACTCAGTCGTGTCTGACCCTCATGACCCTCAGCGACCCCATGGACTGCAGCCTTCCAGGCTCCTCCATCCATGGGATTCTCCAGGCAAGAATACTAGAGTGGGGTGCTCAGGGACAAATATCCCTCATTTGCAGTCCAGCTTCACTTTGTTCAATCTAAATTGCAATAGTTGTATTTATTATATAATTTTGTACAATGCCTACTATATTAATAAATGCACTTGGCTATAAAAATTATTGTATGAACTATGTATAGAAAATATATACATAAACTATATATATAAAATACATAGCTTATGCGTTACTTTGGAGAAGGCAATGGCAACCCACTCCAGTACTCTTGCCTGGAAAATGCCATGGACGGAGGAGCCTGGTAGGCTGCAGTCCATGGGGTTGCGAAGAGTCGGACATGACTGAATGACTTCACTTTCACTTTTCACTTTCATGCATTGGAGAAGGCAATGGCAACCCATTCCAGTACTCTTGCCTGGAGAATCCCAGGGACGGGAGCCTGGTGGGCTGCTGTCTATGGGGTCGCACAGAGTCAGACACGACTGAAGTGACTTAGCAGCATGCGTTACTTTATGTTGATCATAGGGGGTTGAATAACCTCACATGCAAATACCTAGCAGCTAACTGTTGGTGCATAAGTTTTCTCTCAAATGAGGGATAAAGGAGACGCTGCTATGAAGATATTTTCATAAATGATTGCATACTATTTGAGAGCACTAATGCTTATTTTCTGTGCTCCCAATTAAGTTTAATTTATCAAAGCTCCCTTAACTACAAAGATAAATACTGAAACTAACTTTATTAATTATAACTAGTTGATTAAAAATTTTTTTAGTCTACATACATATGCATACATATTTTTATTTAATATATAAAAATTCTGTGCCAAGGAATCTTATTGCACCTAATAAAATAATAATAATAAATGTATGTAGACAGAAGGAAGATGTCTTAGTTCTGAATTTCAAGATCACATACTAAACATGTGTTCAGAAAATTGCTTCAGAGAAAATATAATGGTGGTTAAATATTCATAATCTCTTCCTATTCATTATAATTCCTTTCTTTTTTTTCATGTAATTAAGTAGTGATGCTTGCTCTGCTTAATTATTACAAAGCCTTTTCTAAGTGGAAGCTCTTACTTTTAAGCCACATTAAGAAGAGGTATTTTCATACTTACTGTGTATTATGTAGCAAATCATTAAATGTATTTTATTTCTCACCCTATTTTTTGTTCAGAACAGTAATTTATTTTTCAAACCATAACATAAAAGATGACTTTGAAGGAAAGAAAACTTAGGAAATTGTTATAAAAATTAACATATGTGTTTGGTTTAATTAAGTAGAATCATCAAATTTGTTACAGAATGCCATCATGTCAATGGGAAACAGCTTCAGTGTTTAAATGCTTAATAGGTATCCTACTAAGAGTTTATTCATTTGCTTTATTCTCTTAACTGCTACCTGCAGAGAAGACAAATTGATATTTTCATTTAAGTGATTCGAAGGTCACTGATAGGCACAAATATGCAAATTCAGTTTTTAACACATTCGTTACCTTGACCCTGCTGCTGCTGCTAAGTCACTTCAGTCGTGTCCGACTCTGTGCAACCCCACAGACAGCAGCCCACCAGGCTCCTCCGTCCCTGGGATTCTCCAGTCAAGAACACTGGAGTGGGTTGCCATTTCCTTCTCCAATGCATGAAAATGAAAAGTGACCCTGCTAGATCCTTCCAAATATGGAAAAATATACACATATTGGTGGTGCTTTAGTTGCTCAGTCGTGTCTGACTAGTGCAACTCCAGGGACTGTAGCCCATCAGGCTCCTCTGTCCATGGGATTCTCCTAAAAAGAATACTGGAGTGGGTTGCCATTTCCTTCCCCAGGGGATCTTCCTGACCCAGGAACTGAACCCATATCTCCTGTATTGCAGACAGATTCTTTACTGACTGAGCTACGAGGGAAGCCCATATACATATTACCTTATGTAAATAACTTTAAACGAAAACAAGTAGGCATAGCAAATTACAATACTTAATTACTATTTTTAGTTTGCTAAACTTGTCCTCAACAAGTAGACTATTGCATCCAATAGGATTACAGTCTAACCATTTATTGCCTTTTTTCTTTTAAGAAAAGTTAAAAATATGTAAATAAATAAGGGCTATCCTGGTGGCTCACTGGTAGAGAACCTGCTTGCCAATGCAGGAGATGTGGATTCAGTCCCTGAGTCAGGAAGATCGCCTGGAGAAGGAAATAGCAACCCACTACAGTACTCTTGCCTGGGAAATCCCATGGACAGAGGAGCCCGGTGAGCTACAGTCCATGGGGTCACCAAAGAGTCGGACATGACTTAGTGACTAAACAACAGCAGCAAATAAAGAAACAACATTTACTTATTTACTTACTGAACTTGTACGTGCTCAAAAGATTGCTATTTGCTGGCCTATTTAAAAATACATTCTTCTTTGGATGATCCCAAACATTTGCTAATAAGTAACTCTACAGATTTGGGATGGAAAATATGTGTTGTTCATCGTGGCACTTTTTCTTCCTCCACCCATAGAATCTGTTGCCAAAATGTTTTTACTTACCGATTTCTGATTTGGTCTTAGAATTCTTTTGAAAAGAATTCTCTGGGCAGCAGTCCCTTTGTGCTGTAAATAGTAATTACCATCACTGATCTAAACTGCACAAAGTTAAAATGGCTGAGAATAGTCTTTTGGTTAGCAAGGCCAACCACAGGATAAGTTCGAGGAAGTATCTGACTGTCGTGCTTAGTAGGGAAAATTTGCAGACTGTGAAGCATGAGGGGTTGCCCAAGAGTTTCAGAGGTTAACCATGAAATGCACATTGAAGTACATTTAATGAAGAAAAAAGTCAATTTACTCTTTAATCTGAACACTGCCCTCAGCATCCTCAGCATGGCTATACCTCCAAGTCATGGCTTCCAGTATTTCTGGTCACAACTGTTTATCTTAAAAAGCCTGTTCTCTTTTTAGCATACCAATCCCTTTGCATTCATGAATTATCAAAACTATAAACTATTGCAAAGGAATAGCTTTTAGTTACCTCTGGTTATTTGGATGATTGTTATCTTTCAGTTCAGTTCAATCATCCAGTCGTGTCCGACTCTGTTACCCCACGGACGGCAGCTCAGCAGGCCTCCCTGTGCATCACCAACTTCGGGAGCTGTTCAAAGTCATGTCCATCGAGTCTAATGCCATCCAACCATTTCCTCCAATGTCACCCTCTTCTCCTCCTGCCTTCAATCTTTCCCAGCCTCAGGGTCTTTTCCAGTGAGTCAGTTTTTCCCATCAGGTGGCCAAAGTATTGGTGCTTCAGCTTCAGCATCAGTCCTTCCAATGAGTATTCGGGGCTGATTTCCTTTAGGATTGAATAGTTGGATCTCCTTGCAGTCCAAGGGATTCTCAAGAGCCTTCTCCAACACCACAGTTCAAAAGCATCAATTCTTTGGTGCTCGGCTTTCTGTGGAGAAGGGCATGGCAACCGACTCCAGTGTTCTTGCCTGGAGAATCCCCTGGACAGAAGAGCCTGGTGGGCTACAGTCCATGGGGTTGCAAAGAGTCGGACATGACTGCAGAGAGTTGGCACGCACACACACAGAGCTTTCTTTATGGTCCAGCTCACATCCATACATGACTCCTGGAAAATCCATAGATTTGACTATACAGATCTTTGTCAGTAGAGTAATGTCTTTGCTTATTAATGTGCTGTCTAACCGAGCAGACAGCCCACAAACTGGAGAATAATCATACCAAAGAAGTTCTCACACTGTTGTGAAAGTGCTAAGGCCCACACCAGATTTCCCAACCTGGAGATCCAGCAAAGGAACTGAGAACCCTCATGGAGTCTGGTTTTGAAAGCCAGTGCATTTTGTTATCTTTAATCTGTGTCTGGAGAAGGAAACGGCACCCCACTCCAGTATTCTTGCCTGGTAAATCCCATGGACAGAGGAGCCTAGAGGGCTACAGTTCATGGGGTCGCAAGAGCTGGACACGACTTAGCAACTAAACCACCACCACCAACCTATGTCTACTTTGACCTATTTTGTCATATTTGTATTTTAGAAGATATTGGGCTTAGTGAACAGAGAATCACAACTCTCACCTCCCATGGTTAAAGGAAACATCTGTTTGCAGGAAGTTCTCTCTTTAAGCACAGGGCCCATGCAGACTAAACCAATCTGAAAGTGCAGACTGCTTCTGGTCACCTGAGTGCAGAGGTCACCTGGCCTTGCTTCATTTGCTGTATATAAGCATACTGTGGGTGTGTGTTCAGTTGTGTTCGATTCTCTGCCACCCCATGGACTATAGCCCACTAGGATCCTCTGTCCATGGGACTTTCCAGGCAAGAATACTAGAGTGGGTTGCCATTTCCTCCTCCGGGGGCTCTCCCAGACCCAGGGATGGAACTTGTGTCTCCTGCATCAGCAGGCAGATTCTTTATCACTGAGCCACCTGGGAATCATATAAGAATACTAAAGCCAAATACAGAAGAAAGCAAGAGCATTGATCCACTTTTAATTAATAGTTGCTGAAAATTAAGTTAAGCAAGTTATGCTACTATCAGCTTGTTTCCAGAGCCCACTGTATTAAAAAAAAAAAAATCTTTAAAATAAATTACCCTCTGAAGTTGTGTAAGAAGTATAGGAAAGTAGGGCAGATAGATTCTAAAAATGAGTCCCACTTACAACCTAGGACTATTTTACTTGGTTTCGCATAATACTTACACACTTTTAAAAATTAAAAAATAAAGTCAGAGAAAGACACATATCATATGATACTACTTACATGTAGAATCTAAAAATGATACACATATACTTATTCACAAAGCAGAAACAGACTCACAGATACAGAAAACAAACTTATGCTTGCTGCTGCTGCATCGCTTCAGTCGTGTCCGACTCTGTGTGACCTCATAGACGGCAGCCCACCAGGCTCCCCTGTCCCTGGAATTCTCCAGGCAAGAACACTGGAGTGGGTTGCCATGCTTACCAAAGGGGAAAGGTGGCTGAGAGGGGCAGAAGGATAAATTCGTAGTTTGGGATTAACATACACACACTATTATATAAAACATATAACAAACAAGGACCTACTGTATAGCACAGAGAGCTCTACTCAAAGTCTTGTCATGACCTATAATGGAAAAAAAAATCTGAAAAAGAAGATATATGTATATGCATAACTCAGTCACTTTGCTGTATACCTGAAACTAGCTGAACATTGTAAATCAGCTATATGCCAGTATACTTTACACATTAAAAACAATAAAAAATAAACAGTCAGTTTTGCTCCTTGCTAAAACATTCTCCGTTGAGGACATAGGAGTAGGTGGACATCAATGCATGGGCCAGGGAGCTTTGTTTTTCCTACTTGTCATCACTGGACGCCCCTACAGAAATCTCTCTCTCTTCTTTTTTTTTTTTTTTTTCCCTTTTTAAAGCCAGATACTTAATTATGTCCTCTTAATTATTTATCCTTGTCAATTCGTATGAAAACAACATAGCTGCAGGGATTTTTCCTTGATTTGAGAGCGTGACTAAATAGAGTCAGTTCCTGAGCCTCCAGCCTGCTGAATGGCCTTTTGCATCCTGACACCTAATTACTGTCAAACAGCCGTGTCTGACCTGGACTGTGATTCTGGGGCATTGAATCAACCAGCTTTGCTCAGGGGAAACAAATGAACAAGGTTACTGAAAACCCAATCAGCCTTCAGGTCCCTTGTATGTGTGTTCGTCTGAGTACATGCCAGGGCAGAGGCCAAAGCTTATAACTGGGTGCTGTGGAAAGAGCGTATATTTGCAAAATAATTCTGAGCTTCTGCCTTATTTTTCTCATTTAAGAAAATCCTACTGAGTTCAGAGTTGGTGATGGACAGGGAGGCCTGGCGTGCTGCGTTTCATGGGGTAGCAAAGAATCGAACACGACTGAGCGACTGAACTGAACTGAACTGATTGAGTTCCAGGCTCTGTCTGGATTGAATGCTGGTGGCACAAGGGGACCTGCAGGGAACACAAGAGCATTCACTTCGTGTCTCGGGTGAGATTACTGTATTTCTTTTATTCTCCATCATCTAAATCTATGATGCAACGGGATGCCCTGATTCAGAGTAGACGTGAGTTATACTAACGTTTTAATGTCCAGGAGTGGGAAAATTGCCTTTTAAATTTACTAGGACAGGAGTTGTGCTTTAAATATTAAAAATGTTTTCCTGAAAGTGGAGACTCGAATTTACCTTTGAGAGTAGACTGCTCTTTGTTTTGGAAGTTGGGAGGAGGCAATGAAACTTTAATGGAAATTTAAGTTAGATTAAAGTAAGGATTCTATTGTGAAATTGAGATTCCAGAAACAGAGGAGTGAAACGGCTCTGCATAATAATGTAGAAAGTTATCTTTTTAGTGCGTGAGGCTGTGTTTTCCAATATTGTGTTTCCTCTATGGAAAACTGTTTTGTTTGTGCTTAACTTTGAATTCCAGTGTGAGAGTTGGATCATAAAGAAGGCTGAGCACCACAGAATTGGTGTTTTCAAATTGTGGTGCTGGATAAAATTCTTGAGAATCCCCTGGACTGTAAGGAGATCAAACCAGTCAATCCTAAAGGAAATTAACTCTGAATATTTACTGGGAGGACCGGTGCTGAAGCTGGAGCTCCAATAATTTGGCCAGCTGATGCAAAGAACTGACTCATTGGAAAAGGCCCCGATGCTGGGAAAAGACTGAAGGCAAAAGAAAAGGGATGGCAGAGAATGAGATGGTTGGATGGCATCCTCGACTCATTGGACATAAATTAGAGCAAATTCCAGGATATAGTGAAGGACAGGGGAGCCTGTGTGCTATAGTCTATGGGGTCTCAGAGTCGGACATGACTTAACAATTGAACAACAACAACTTTGAAGAGAAGAGGGATGCTCAGGGGAGCCCCTGGTGAGAAGGGGAGCAGGGAGACTCCTGAAGGGTGGGGCAAGTGGGCTCTGGAAACTGTCATTTAGTTTATTGCTTTGAAATTCATATGTGATATCCAAACACAGGCATACTTTGTTCTTAAGTTGTTCAGAAGGGTTGTCAAGATATAGAACATGTCTGTACTTAATGAGTGTGTCTGCGTGCACATGTGTATGTATACTATGGACTTGGTTCTGTTTGAAGGCCGTTGACTAGAATTTATGGAGGCATCTTTAAGAAAAGCTGAACACCATTTTGAATCTACTCACACACAGAGAGATAGTTGGTACACGCTAGAATTTCTAGGATCTGGTAGGACTTCCAGACCATTAAAACACATGCTTGAAAGGGCTTTCTGATTGCCTAAAGCTTTATGAAGCCTTAAAAAGTAGAAATTAAGTTTTGGAGGAAAGAATATAACTAATAAGTGACACAGAAATTATGCTCTTCTTTCAAATCCTAATTGTTAAGTCTGATTCGGGTTGTGATGGACTAGCTTGCAGCTAAAGAATCTTCCTATTAAAAACAGCTTATTCAGCTGGATTAAGGGAAAAAAAAAATCTGTTTAAAGGCATCTCAGAGCTACCAAGGCAGCCAGGACTTCATCGACTAATATTCCTGGAAGAAGATGTTTTCATTCATGTGAGCCATATACTCTATACCATGTTTCCATCAAGACATCTGTCAGTTCATAAAAGGGGTGGAAAGAAAGGCTGAGAAGTACTAGCTCTAGCTGAATATTGAGTAGAGCATTTGATAGTCTTTAGAATTGGAGGATCCAAATGGTATTCAGGGCTACAAAATGCCCAGTGAGATTGGGAACCCAAGATCCTGGAGGAGAGCAAAGCGCAGAGAATGAGCCCCATAGCTGACTGCTTGTCATGAAGTGGTTCAGGCCAAGAAACAGAAAAATTTAGCAAAACGTATGTTCCAAAGGGGCTGAAAAGCTGTGCAAGATGCTCACAGTTCTCAATACTGAATAGCTAAAAGTTGAACTTCAGTGTGGATAGTTCTTGGTGAACAAGTCAGGCTTTCAGTTGGTGCCCCAGAAGGATTACAGTCTGGAATTGAGACAAGACATATGGATATCTTAGAAAGAGTGCAACCCACCCTAAAATCAGATAGAACACTGAGTACTAATGTTATCTAGTCTCCATCTACCTGCCTCCTGTTCCTGCTTAGGCGCTAAGTTGTGTCCAACTCTTTGTGACCCCATGGACTGTAGCCCACCAGACTCCACTGTACATGGGATTCTCCATGCAAGAATACTGGAGTGGGTTGTCATTTCCTTCTCCAGGGGATCTTCCCAACTCAGGTTTCAAACTCAGGTCTCCTGCACCTGTTACATTGCCAGATGGATTCTTTACCATTGAGCCACCTGGGAAGTCTATCTACCTGCCCATCAGAAACTAAAAGGAGTCATCTAGAGAAAATATCATCATTGCAAGGCCTCTGCAAAGTCTTACATTCAATTGCAATTAGCACAGGTTCAAGGGATATAACAAAACAATAGAAAAATTTATAGGTAATCAAGATAGTACTATGAAAGCTGGACCATCATATTGCAGAAGTTTAGCAGCCATTCTCTCATATGAATTTAGGTGCAAAAACGTTAAAACAAATGTTTACAGATTAAATATTGCAATGCTTTAAATGGATAACACATCATAGAAAAAATGTGCATATTCTAGAAAGATAAATATTGTTTAACATTAAAAATATCCCCCCTGAATTATCCATATGCAGAAAAATGGAAGTAGCCCACGATGTTCTCAGCAGAGTAAAAGCATGCCACTACTGTCAACATTCATTTGTATACAAACAAACAAAGGCTTTACCAAATGGCTGATATACTTAGAGAAAAAGCTACTCAACCTTGTTAGTGTGCACAGAAATGAAAAGTGAAAACTACACACATATACCATCTCATGCACACACAGGATGGCTAAAATTAAAAGGAGAAAATCGAGTATTGTTGAGCATGTAATGTGGAGAAGTAGAGCTTTCATATACTGTCTGGCAAATATAAATTAACATTTTTCAAAAGCATAAGGCAGTTTCTACTACAGTATGCATGATACCTCAGAAATTCTACTCCTAAGTATATACCATGCAAACATGTAGACATATGTATCTAACGTTTTGTACAGTGATGTTCATAACAACATTATTTGCACAGTCAAAAAAAGTAAAACAATCTAAATGCCCAACTACTAGAAACACAAATAAAATCATTGCACAATAAATGGTATACTATTCAGCAATGAAAAAAAAATCAAACCATACTCATGAAGGTTACAAATAGCATTTTGAGCAAAAAAATATAGATATTGAACAATACATACTTTATACAAAGCTCAAAAATAGGTGAAACTAATTAATGGAAAAAGTCAAGGCTGTGTTGCCTTTGAGAAAGGGAGTTGGTTGGTGACTAGAGGAATTTCTGGGTTGCTAAAAATGGCTCCTTTGTTGATACAAGTGCTGCTTACACAAGTGTGTTCACTTTTAGAAAATTCATCCATCTGCAATGGTAAGATATTTTGCTTGTCTCTTTTTGGATAGTGCTTTACTAGACTTTTACTAAAAAGAAATTAAAGCCACAATGTGGTGCGTGCTGTAATGCCTTCCACGAGGTGGGCAGTCATTACACTTTCGTGAAATGGAAGTCTGCGCATGGAACACCGACACGCTAGGACACGCGGAGTGAACTCTATGTTGATGTGTCTGGGAGACACTCAGCTAATGCCTTCGATGGGAGTGTGGTGATAAATAGGCATTTTCCAGGCTCAAAGAGAAAAACACTGTAAATGAAAAAGGAACAGCACACACTGAGAAGTTTTCCAAAGCTAAAAACTCTGAAAATGTAGAAACTTTCTGAAAATGCTGAATTAATTGCTAAACTTTTGCAACTTGAAGTCCTTTATTCCATTTGACCAGACTATGAAAGAGAGTGGAGAGACAAGATCTGCTCTTCATGAGGCTGATTACCCATTTTCTCCCTCCTGCTGCCTCCCTATTAGACATGTGGCTACTCATTAGCCCCAGCGAGAGGGCTCGGGAAAGGAAAGGGGGAAAAGTCAAATTGGTTAATTAGGCAGCCCTGGCCAGAGGTTTAGTAGGAGAAGAAGGTTGAAAACTAATAGCTAAAATGAGTCAGTTAGACATAATGAAACTCTAGGTGTGGGCTTCCTCATGACTATGGAAAAATGAGAATTTTCTTTAATTTACTTTTTAGTAGTGTTCCATCTGATGCAAGAACTTTTATACTCAATGCACCAAGTAAAAATTTTAATGTATAGAAGTTGCTCAGGGAAATAGCCCTTATTGAATCTTTCAGTATGGATTCCCTGAACAAATACAAAACATGAAATCAGAAACAACCTTAAAAAGTCCATTTTTTTTAAGAACCAACTCTAGGCTGTTACAAAGAGGCAATGGGAAAATGACAGTGCTTTTAGAAACGTATGTAGCAAATGACATTATATACTTTTTAAACTAAATGTTACTGATTTTTATTTTCAAATTACAGTACATATAACAGTTTCAAAAATAACTTTATCATTAGAATTGCATACTGGATCATTCAACTTCAAGCAATGCTTTCAGAATAGAGAAAATTTCTTTATATTGGAATATGATTCAAGGCTATCCTAAAATATATTTATTGCATTTGAAAGCAGTTACTGGCAAGCGACTTACTTAGCACTGAAAAGGCTTATTTTAACATCTCTTCAGAAAACAACCATATGATTCAACAGTGTACTTCCCATGCCAACTTGGTTTGCTAAATCATCTTCAGCAAATACACTTTTCAGTGATCATACAAGGCCTCTGGGATCTTGGAACTCACATATGAATAGGCAAAACAGAGTGAAATGGTTAAACAGCAATAGTCCAATGAGACATAGTTGGGAAATACTCACAATGGAGAGGTGACAGAAGAGGGGTATGAGAGGGTTTATGGGTGGAGAAAGTAACCACAGAGAAAATAGACCATTAATTAGAAGTCATTCATTTCTGGAATCTAACAATATCTGTAAAAAACCTATGGGAAAAAAGTCACATTGTGGTTGACACATGTGCAAAGCACATACAAAAATAGATAGTATCCATACAAATTTATGAAGTAGTAAATTGTCACAGCAATATGGTGTCTCTGTGTGGTTGATGGAGACTCTGTACTTTGAAATCAGAGGTTTAAGCAACTTAGACCGGAGTCTGAAATCTCATTCATCTCTGAAACTAGGAAGTTACTGGTTAACTTTGGTATGGTACCAGTGGGTTTCCAACTGTTCTATATAGCTTGTCAACAGATGGCAATGAAATGTGAAGTGATGAGATGCTTAATTATTTCTTTCAAACTGTATTTTCTGGTATGGGATACATGGTTAATGAACCCTGCTGTTATCTAGTCATGATTTCCAGCTATGGAGTTATTTGATCTAACAGATGAATCACTGCAAGGATTTCTGTCTTAGCAGTAAGAACAGAATCGAACTGGAAGAACAAATGATGTCTATCTCATCTACAATTACTCCAGCAGCACTGTGCTTCCAAGGTTATTTTATTATTGAAATACAAACAGAAAAGGTATACATTTAGTTGACCTGCTCTCAAGTTGCACCTAGCTGCATTTGTCAAGGTTCTCCAGGGAAGTAATCAGTAGTAAATAGAAGAGACAGAACCTATATATACTTGTATTTCCAGTAATCATGTACAGTTGTGAGAGTTGGACCATAAAGAAGGAAGAGTGCCAAAGAATTGATGCTTTTGAACTGTGGTGCTGGAGAAGACTCTTGAGAGTCCCTTGGACAGCAAGGAGATGAAACCAGTAAATCCTAAAGGAAATCAGTCCTGAATATTCATTAATGTTGAAGCTGAAACTCCAATACTTCGGCCACTTGATGCGAAGATCTGACTCATTGGAAAAGACTCTGATGCTGGAAATGATTGAATGCAGAAGGAGAAGAGGGTGACAAAAGATGAGGTGGTTGGATGGCATCACCGACTCAATAGACATGAACTTGGGCATACTCTGGGAGATAGTGAGGGGCAGGGAAGCCTGGCATGCTGCAGTCCGTGGGGTTGCAAAGAGTCAGACATGGCTTGGCACCTGAACAGCAACAACTCTCTCTCTCTCTCTCTATATATATATATATATATAAACATATATACAGAGAGATTTCTTTTGAAGAATTGGTGGCTTACATAATTTGGGGGGGTTGGCAAGTCCAAAATCTACAGAACAGGCTGGCAAACTGGAGACCCTGGAAGGGTTGATGTCACAGGTCAAGTCTGAAAAGTCTGGATGAAAAATTCCTTCTTCCTCAGGGTGACTAAGTCCTTCTTCTCTTAAGGCTTTCAACTGATTGGACGAAGCTCACCAATATTAAGGAGAGTAACCTGCTTACACAAAGTCTACTGATTGAAATGTTGCTCTCATCTAAAAAGTATGTTCACAGGGACATTTACACTGATGTTTGACCAGATAATTGATACCATGGCCTAGCCAAGTTGACACATAAAATTAAAGGCTTTCAACTGATTGGATGAAGCTCACCAATATTAAGGAGAGTAACCTGCTTACACAAAGTCTACTGATTGAAATGTTGCTCTCATCTAAAAAGTATGTTCACAGGGACATTTACACTGATGTTTGACCAGATAATTGATACCATGGCCTAGCCAAGTTGACACATAAAATTAAACATCACACTAGCATTCATACTTCTCAGTAAAAAGGATATGATTCAGTCAGATATCACTTTCTAACGGGGCTTCCTAGGTGGTTTAGTGATAGAGAATCTGTATGCCAATGCAAGAGACACAGGTTCGATCTCTGGATCAGGATGATCCCTTAGAGAAGGAAATGGCAACCCATTCCAGTATTTTTGCCTGGAAAACCTCATGAATGGAGAAGGCTGGTGGGCTACAGTCTGTGGGGTCCCAAAGGATCGGACACAACTGAGTGACTTAGCATATAGCAGATGCTTTCTAAAATGGAGCACCACACTGGGAAGTTTTGTCCTGATTTTTCCCAATTAAGTTGTGAGAGTCTGTTGGCCTCTTTCAGCGTGTATATTACTTACCTTTGATTCTTGCACTGAATACTGTTACCTTTGATTGTGGACAAAGAATTAGGTGTGGTTTTACTCAATGATCATGAATCATGACAAATCATACAGGGAGAATTGCTGAAGGCTGCTTTTCCTAGAAATGCTCTGAGTAACACAGGCATGTAGATTTCTAACAATTTCTCTTCACCATACATCCAAAGTCTGTGTGTTGATTTATATTAGCAATGCATATGCTCTAGAGAAAAACCTGAAATCCTATCACTCCCTTTTAAATGTCCTTGTTTCTCTACTAGGTATGATTGACATTTCTCATTGTTTTAATTTTCATATATTTGAAATCCAGGGAAGGAAAAAATCTTCTCAAGTTTTTATCCTTTCCTCCTTGAGCAAATTTTTTACTCATATGATTTATCTATTCATCTGGTGAAATCTGTTTTCCTTATAAATTTGAGTAAGCTTTTCATATAGTGAAGATATTAACCTCTATGCCTTCAGCATATTGAATAATATAAGCATTCCAGATTTAAACATTTTCCTTTTATTTTAATAATATTTATTTTAATAGAAATATAAAATTGCCTACTTCAAATCTATGAATTTTTCTTGAATGATTTCTTCTATTCTTTCAAAACTTACTCCATTACTATATAAAATAAATATTCTCTTTTACTTTGGGTTACCATGATTATACTGTTAAAAAATTAAGTTTTAAGACTATCTATGGTCTGTTTTAGAGAATGTTAAAGCCCTTCACTATAGTCTATTTTAGAGAATGGCATCTAGTATGGATCTGTTTGTTTTTTTTTCCTCCAATTACTTCAAGGCAGTTCACTAATTACACTTTTATTCTTATATTTTTGTAAAAAGCATATTTAAATGATTTAAAATAAAATATATGCATAAGTCCAGTTCAGCTCAGTCGCTCAGTTGTGTCCAACTCTTTGCGACCCCATGATTCGCAGCACACCAGGCCTCCCTGTCCATCACCATCTCCCGGAGTTCACTCCGACTCACATCCATCGAGTCAGTGATACCATCCAGCCAATCATCCTCGGTCGTCCCCTTCTCCTCCTGCCCACAATCCCTCCCAGCATCAAAGTATTTTCCAATGAGTCAACTCTTCATATGAAGTGGCCAAAGTACTGGAGTTTCAGCTTTAGCATCATTCCTTTCAAAGAAATCCCAGGGTTGATCTCCTTCAGAATGGACTAGTTGGATCTCCTTGCAGTTCAAGGGACTCAAGAGTCTTCTCCAACACCACAGTTCAAAAGCATCAATTCTTCGGCACTCAGCCTTCGGTGCTCAGCCTCCAACTCACATCCATACATGACCACAGGAAAAACCATAGCTTTGACTAGATGGACCTTAGTTGGCAAAATAATGTCTCTGCTTTTGAATATACTATCTAGGTTGATCA
>SJYX01011107.1:12890-26138 GCA_006410675.1 Oreotragus oreotragus | reverse complement strand
CATTTGTTGGAGAGCTGGTTTGGTGGTGCTGAATTCTCTCAGCTTTTGCTTGTCTGTAAAGCTTTTGATTTCTCCTTCATATTTGAATGAGATCCTTGCTGGGTACAGTAATCTGGGCTGTAGGTTATTTTCTTTCATCACTTTAAGTATGTCTTGCCATTCCCTCCTGGCCTGAAAAGTTTCTATTGAAAGATCAGCTGTTATCCTTATGGGAATCCCCTTGTGTGTTATTTGTTGTTTTTCCCTTGCTGCTTTTAATATTTGTTCTTTGTGTTTGATCTTTTTTAATTTGATTAATATGTGTCTTGGGGTGTTTTGCCTTGGGTTTATCCTGTTTGGGACTCTCTGTGTTTCTTGGACTTGGGTGACTATTTCCTTCCCCATTTTAAGGAAGTTTTCAACTATTATCTCCTCAAGTATTTTCTCATGGTCTTTCTTTTTGTCTTCTTCTTCTGGGACTCCTATGATTAGAATGTTGGGGCATTTAACATTGTCCCAGAGGTCTCTGAGATTGTCCTCATTTCTTTTCTTTCTTTTTTCTTTTTTTTTTTTTTCCTGTCTGTTTCATTTATTTCTATCATTCTATTTTCTACCTCACTTATCCTATCTTCTGCCTCCATTGTTCTACTGTTGATTCCCTCCAGAGTGTTTTTGACCTCATTTGTTGCACTATTCATTATATATTGACTCTTTTTTAATTTCTTCTATGTCCTTTTTAAACACTTCTTACATCTTCTCAATCCTTGTCTCCAGGCGATTTACCTGTAACTCCATTTTGTTTTCAAGATTTTGGATCATTTTCACTATCATTATTTGACATTCTTTATCAGGTAGATTCCCTATCTCTTCCTCTTTGGTTTGGTGGGCATTTATCCTGTTCCTTTACCAGCTGAGTATTTCTCTGCCTTTTATATTGTTTATATTGCTGTGTTTGGGGTGGCCTTTCTGTATTCTGGCAGTTTGTGCTTCCTCTTTATTGTGGCAGCTCCTCACTGTGGGTGAGGTTGGATGGGTGGCTTGTCAAGGTTTCCTAGTTAGGAAAGCTTGTGTTGGTGTTCTGGTGGGTGGAGATGGATTTCTTCTCTCAGGAGTGCAATGAAGTGTCCAGTAGTGAGTTTTGAGATGTCAGTGGGTTTGGTGTGACTTTGGGCAGCCTGTATATTGAAGATCAGGGCTATGTTCTTGTGTTGCTGGAGAATTTGTGTGGTATGTCTTGCTCTGGAACTTGTTGGCCCTTGGGTGGTGCTTGGTTTCAGTGTAGGTATGTAAGTATGGAGGCCTTTGGAGAGGGCAATGGCACCCCACTCCAGTCCTCTTGCCTGGAAAATCCCGTGGATGGAGGAGCCTGGTAGGCTACAGTCCATGGGGTCGCTAAGAGTTGGACACGACTGAGTGACTTCACTTTCACTTTTCATTTTCAAGCATTGGAGAAGGAAATGGCAACCCACTCCAGTGTTTTTGCCTGGAGAATCCCAGGGATGGGGGAGCCTGGTGGGCTGCCATCTATGGGGTCGCACAGAGTCGGACACGACTGAAGTGACTTAGCAGTAGCAGTATGGAGGCTTTTGATGTGCTCCTATCGATTAATGTTCCCTGGAGTCAGAAGTTCTCTGGTGTTCTCAGGGTTTGGACTTAATCCTCCTGCCTCTAGTTTTCAGTCTTATTCTTACAGTAGCCTCAAGACTTCTTCATCTCCTTTCAAAGACAATGGGCTGCCTTTCTGGGTACCTGATGTTCTCTGTCAGCATTCAGAAGTTGTTTTGTAGAATTTGCTCAGCGTTCAAATGTTCTTTCAATGAATTTGTGGGGGAGAAAGTGGTCTCCCCGTCTTATTCCTCCACCGTCTCTGGACCGTCCCTTGTCTCAGTTTTGAATCTACCATTCTGTACTTTGCTTTGGAATGCTCTACCTGAGAATCTGAAAGCCACATTTTTCCTCTGTCAACTAGTCCCTGTTAAGTTCTGTAGATATTGGCTCTAGAGGGCAATTGGAAGTCTGGAGAAGGAAGGAGCCTACTTCTTCCTCATTTGGTTTTCTATTTCTGTTAACATCATCCTGGCAAAGGCAATTGATCCCAGACCCCACACTGAAGCCCGCTTCCACGTTCTTCCAGAAAGCAAAGCATGACTGAGCAGCAGCCCCCATGCTCAGAGGTCTGGTTCCCAGCTCCACAGGATCCTCCAAGCTCCACCAGAGGACCCGTGCCCCTTTCAAAGGTCTGAGTCTCCCTCACCTGGAGTTACAAGGCTCTGACAACCACAGCTTCTCTTTGTCCCTCAATCCTATGTTGGGAGCTGCTTCTTGCTCTTACTAACCCTGTCAGCTTGACTCATCTTTTTGCTCTATTCTGTCCTCTAATATTTGTTTAATCACTTCTCTATATTGAATTGGCATGGTTTCTGTTTTTCTACATGGACCCCAAACAGCTGTCAAAATGTCAGTCACATCTTACGCATTCCATAAAAGTTGGATTCCCAAAAGGACAGTCTCCAACAATTCTGGGTCCACAGTTGGAAGAGGACAACAAATTCAATATCTAGATGTAAGATCTAGAACATGTCACCATTCCCTTTCATGGGACCAGTTAACTCTGTGAACAGAGCAGTACTCAGTAACACTTCTAGAAGGAAAATTAAGAAACAACTTGACAAGCATACCCAGCACACAATGTCTTTATCTCCAGCTAGAGCCAGTGAAAAAAGCAGAAACTGCAGCAATATGACCTGGTTGTTGAGACATTAGCTCAAAGGCAACCATGCATTCTTAAAATTTGCTTTTCAGATACATTATTTTACAACTAATGCTTCCTACCAGAAAGAATAAATTTAGAAAGAGAGAGAAAAAGACCCTGAAATCAGCCCTCTATATTTGTGTGGATTCCATATCTATGGATTCAATAAGCAGAGGATTGAAAATATTTTTTAAAAAATCTAGAAAGTTCCAAAAAGCAAAACTTGAATTTGTCTCACTTCTGCAAAGTGCCCCTTTCAAAGGTCTGAGTCTCCCTCACCTGGAGTTACAAGGCTCTGACAACCACAGCTTCTCTTTGTCCCTCAATCCTATGTTGGGAGCTGCTTCTTGCTCTTACTAACCCTGTCAGCTTGACTCATCTTTTTGCTCTATTCTGTCCTCTAATATTTGTTTAATCACTTCTCTATATTGAATTGGCATGGTTTCTGTTTTTCTACATGGACCCCAAACAGCTGTCAAAATGTCAGTCACATCTTACGCATTCCATAAAAGTTGGATTCCCAAAAGGACAGTCTCCAACAATTCTGGGTCCACAGTTGGAAGAGGACAACATATTCAATATCTAGATGTAAGATCTAGAACATGTCACCATTCCCTTTCATGGGACCAGTTAACTCTGTGAACAGAGCAGTACTCAGTAACACTTCTAGAAGGAAAATTAAGAAACAACTTGACAAGCATACCCAGCACACAATGTCTTTATCTCCAGCTAGAGCCAGTGAAAAAAGCAGAAACTGCAGCAATATGACCTGGTTGTTGAGACATTAGCTTAAAGGCAACCATGCATTCTTAAAATTTGCTTTTCAGATACATTGTTTTACAACTAATGCTTCCTACCAGAAAGAATAAATTTAGAAAGAGAGAGAAAAAGACCCTGAAATCAGCCCTCCATATTTGTGTGGATTCCATATCTATGGATTCAATAAGCAGAGGATTGAAAATATTTTTTAAAAAATCTAGAAAGTTCCAAAAAGCAAAACTTGAATTTGTCTCACTTCTGCAACTGAGAGCTATTTATGTAGCATTTATATTCTCTATACAACTAATTTCATAGAATTTACATTTTAGTGGTTAATTATATATAGACTATGCTAAGCCACTCAGTCTTGTTAGACTCTTTGTGACCCCATGAACTATAGCCACCAGGTTCCTCTGTCCATGGGATTTCGCAGGCAAGAATACTGGAGTGGGTTACCGTTTCCTACTCCAGGGGACTCTTCCAGACCCAAGGATTGAACCTGTGTCTCCTGCACTGACAGACATGTTCTTTACCACTAGTGCCACCTGGGAAGCTGAATTATATATAATAAATTATTATGAGTAATCTAGAGATGATTTAAAGTATACAGGAAGATGTGCATAGATTATATGCAAATACTGTGTCATTTTATGATAAGGGACTTCAGCATTTTTGAATATTGGTATTCACAGGGGTCCTGGAACCATTCTATCCTCAGGGGAAGGGCCTTATACTTTGTCCTGCTTTACAATGAAATATTATAACTTAGAGTGATTGTAGCAACCAAAATTCATGCTGGAGTTTTAGAGCCTAAGTAAAAATTCTTCATGTCACTTTTTAGCCTGTATAAGATTATACTGTTTGAAGGTAATCTACTCCTGGGGTCTTCCTTCACTATCTTCCCATATCTGCTTCTGCAATCAGACTATATTCTGGTTTCTGGTTAAAATAAATGTTTTATCTTTGGAATTCCTTGAATTTCTAAGTAAGATGATTGCATCAATCAGCACATCTACCTTTCTTTGTAGTTTCCTTTTATTTTTTGCTTTTAAAGATAAACAGATGATATCACTGAATCTTTCACATGAGGGAAGAATGTATGCATTGGGAGTTCCTTTCACACTGCAATCAGACTATATTCTGGTTTCTGGTTAAAATAAATGTTTTATCTTTGGAATTCCTTGAATTTCTAAGTAAGATGATTGCATCAATCAGCACATCTACCTTTCTTTGTAGTTTCCTTTTATTTTTTGCTTTTAAAGATAAACAGATGATATCACTGAATCTTTCACATGAGGGAAGAATGTATGCATTGGGAGTTCCTTTCACCAATATTTGGAAAGAGTCCAGATCCCAGCCCAGCTGAACTGAAGTAAATATGCTGTTTGAAAAAAAAAATGTCAGATTTCTGTTACTTTACTCTGTTAAAAGGTTAATAAGTTATAGAGATTAAGTGGTCAACATTAGCAGGTACCTTATTATTACATTATTAAAATATTAATGCTTTCGGTTGTGAAATATGATCCATCAGACACCAGAGGCTGGTGTCCAGCGGAAAGTTTAACAGGCTAGCCTGAGGGCAAGGCAGGTTTTACTAGTGTACTTAGGTGTACATGTTTTAAAAGATGGGTGGAGTCTCTGAGTTCAAATGACTGCAGTTTGCAGTTTCTTCTCAGAAAATTAACTCAGAGGAAATTCACATCTCTTATGGGCACTTCCTTTTCTTTTTTTTTTTTCCCTTCCCTTCAAATATAAACTTGCATTAGCCAAAATGCAGTGTCTTGAGGATAAGTTAGATACAAAGCTTTTATTACTAACTCTTGGCAATTTAATAATTAGGGTGTACCAGAATTAAGTGCATCTCTCGTGATTAAATGGCTTAGTTGCCACATATAATTAACATCTGCTTGTATCATTAGATGCCTTTGGCTGGGCTTGGGTGGCTCCTGATAAACACTTTGGTAGAGGATAATAGGGAAGGAAGGCATAGTCAAACACCATAAAAGAATTTTAACACAGGTTATATCTACAGTGTTAGAATCCCTCTATTTTAGTGGTGTAAAGGCTCATTAAATTCAACCTCTTCATTTCACTGGTAGGGAAACTAGGGCCCAGAGAGAATGTATGTTGATGTTAGTCATACAACTGTATAGTGGCAAAATCAAGACTACATAATTACCTCTGACTCCACGCTGAGTCCCCTTGTATGATTGTGTACTTCTTCTCTAGTCCCTAGCTACCTGTCTACACTTGCTGCAGTGACAGGCCATCCTGTAATTACTTCCCACCAATACTCGTGCTTTTCCAGAGGTCACCAGGTAACCATCCAAATGGTCTTTAGTATTTGCTTGTTGTTAACTTTTATCTTATATTACAGCATAGTTGATCAACAATGTTTTGTTAATTTCAGGTGTGCAGCAAAGTGATTCAGATATGCACATACGTGTAATTTATTCTTTTTCAAATTATTTTCCCACTTAGGTCATTACAGAATACTGAGCAGAGCTTCTTGTACTATAGAGTAGGTCCTTGTTGATTATCTATTTTAAATATAGTTGTGTGCAATTTTAGTTTTTATACAGTGGAGGTGAAAGACTACTCACTTGAAAAATTCATTGGTTTTGCATTTTAAAGACATGAGCATAAATGGTTTGGCTGCAATTGCTTTTTGGTTTCACGTTCTCTTATAGGATTGCTAATTTGTTAGAGGCCTCCAAAGAATCAGACACAGGGAGAGACCTCCAAGTGATCAGACAGAGATATGTATGGCAAAACCAATACAATATTGTAAAGTAATTAGCCTCCAATTAAAATAAATAAATTTAAAAATAAATAAAAATAAAAGAAAATCAACACAATGTCTCTAAGTCCTTAGTCACTCAGTTGTGTCTGTCTCTTTGCAACACCGTGGACTGGAGCCCGGCAAACTCCTCTGTCTATAGGATTCTTCAGGCAAGAATACTAGAGTGGGTTGTCATTCCCTTCTCAAGGGTATCTCCCCAGGGATCAAATCTGTGTCTCCTGCACTGCAGGCAGAGTTTTTACTGGCTGAGCCACCAGGGAAGTCTTGCCTATTAACACTCCCTCCTATTTGAGCAGTGACCATGAAATCCATGATCTTAGCATCTTATTTAAGAACATGTTATACTGCCATTTCTAACATTTCTTAGGAGGAAATAATGGCAAATATATGCACATTTTCAGGTATAGAATAAATTTACTAGACAGATGTTGATTGCATGAAATGTTTTGCAACCCTTGGAAGCAAGGGCTTTCCAGCACTTGGCATTCTGGAGCTGAGGTCTGCTTGTGCTCTTGATAAAACATGGATTACACTGGAATCAAAAGAATGAAATTTTATCCAGTACTTAGATTAGAGAAGAAGGATTTGGTTTCGTTTTGTGTCTGGTACAGCTGTCATCTCTAAAAATTCTAGATCACCTAAAATCCTTGTTTCAGTGTGTGTATCCTAAAAGTACTCCTCCCAAGAATTGTGCATCTGAGATTCCCTTCCATGATTTACCTGTGGGTAAGGCCCTGCCTTCATGGTGACTTCACATTCATGTTTTTAGTTTTTCAGATTAGTGAGTTCATGCTTCTCAAGGAATAAACAGAGACAGCTTCCTCAAAAGACACCAAAATTATTTCAATCAAATTGACCTGTCAGACCAGGCCAGTGGAATACTAGTGCTTTTACATTATGTTTTTATTTATAACAGCATTAGAGTTTACCTGAAATGAACAAGAAATGTAGATGTTCCATGCCTCAGGCTGTGTCTCTGTTACAAGAAAAAAGGAAAAGAGTATTCTAGCTAAATTCTTTGGAACAACAGTTTTCTAAGTTATGGAGTACCATACTTACTCGATTATTATATCTAAGTCTTAAGCAGATAATTAAGACAGAAGTGCTAAATGTGTATTTTCAAAAGAACTAGAACTATGACTTCTGGATATATACACAAGTTTAAGAACTATGATAAAAAAGAAATATATGTAAATACACATGACAAACATACACATTATTCAAAATTACTCACAAAGTTGGCATGATTATTGCTTTTAATTAGTTCTAGGATAATTGGAGAAGGCAATGGCACCCCACTCCAGTACTCTTGCCCAGAGAATCCCATGGATGGAGGAGCCTGGTTGGCTGCAGTCGATGGGGTAGCAAAGAGTCAGACATGACTGAACGACTTCACTTTGACTTTTCACTTTCACGCATTGGAGAAGGAAATGGCAACCCACTCTGGTATTCTTGCCTAGAGAATCCCAGGGATGGGGGAGCCTGGTGGGCTGCCATCTATGGGGTTACACAGAGTCGGACATGACTGAAGTGACTTAGCAGGATAATTGTCAAAGAAGTCATTGGCTTCAGCAGAAATCAAGCTTTATTTGGGACCCATATTTATAAGTTTGCAGGAGATGGATTTCTGGGAGTCAGATGTGGCTCACCATGGCAAGGAGGCTCAGGATAGGAAGGAAGAAATTGATTAGTTTCCCATCTGAGGACCTTTATCTTTTATGGGGAACCCAATTGTTCTCATTATAGGGTGAGGTGAGGTGAGGTGAAGTCGCTCAGTCGTGTCCGACTCTTTGCGACCCCATGGACTGTAACCTATTAGGCTTCTCCGTCCATGGGATTCTCCAGGCAAGAATACTGGAGTGGATTGCCATTTCCTTCTCCAGGGGATCTTCCCAACCCAGGGATCGAACCCAGGTCTCTGGCATTGGAGGTAGTCGCTTTAACTTCTGAGCCACCAGGGAAGCAAAGGAATATTTTGGAAAGGTTAAACTGGCTTCCCAGGTGGCACAGTGGTAAAGAAGCCACTTGCTGATGCAGGAAATGTGGGTTCAATCCTTGTGTCAACAAGATCCCTTGGAGTAGGAAATGGCAACCCACTCCAGTATTCTTGCCTGGAAAATTCCATGGACAGAAGAGCCTGGTGGGCTACAGTCCAAGGGGTCACAAAGAGTCAGACATGACCGAGCATGCGTGCACACCTGGACCCACTTCCTTTTTCTTTCTTTTCATATTCTTTCCTCTTTCCTTCTTTTCCCACTTTCCCCCTACGATTTCTCTCCACCTTTCTCCCTCCCTCGCCCTTCTCTACCCCTCCCATCTAGCCTGCCCCTCCCCTCCCTCACCCTCTTCTCTCATTGTTAATGGCAGTCACATATGTTATGTGTTCCATGTCAGAAACCAAAAGTTTAACTGACTCAAGTATTTTTCTTAAAAAAAAAAAAAAAAATTATTTATTCTCATCCTACGGTATGATTTCTCTCAAATGTATACAAGATCAGGAGTATCAGTTTAAGTTCTATATGATTCTGTCCAAAGATATGACTTCTGTCTTGGATCAAATTTTTTTAGCTATTGTTCTTCTGTAGGTATAGCACCATTCAATTCATTCCCATACACTACCTCACTCTGTATTATAGAGCATAAATTCTATACAGAAAGAAAAGCCTGTGGTGTTGGTGATGGTGAAATACAATCATCTCCTTGCTTCTTAACAGGGTAACATTGCCACCTTTTGTATGCACTAGTCCCAGGCACCCTGTGAGGACATTTTATACACTCTCTCTCTTTTAATTCTCAGAAAGTGCCTCACTGTATCAAGGCTCAGAGGATTAAGGAACAATTTAAGTGAGTGGCAGATTCAAGATTAAAATTCCAGTTCTTCTGTAAGTCACTCAACTACTACACTCATGATATGTAAATCATGATGCCACACAGAACAAAAAACATTTAGTATCTCTCTTTGAGTCTGTGGGCTAAAAAAGTACTCCTCAGAGTGACTCAAGTTTCAGATAGCAGCCAGTTCTTGTAGTACAAAAGAAAGGTACAATCCAAGAGAAAAGAGTTCAGAAAAGCCTGTTGCTTATTAGAGATGACAGAGAAAAGATGCACACTGATGAGAAAGAGCATATTCTGTGATAGTATAATTTGTAACCCTCCATTCTCAGTGCCCACTCTCTAGATGAGAAATTGTTCTGTAAAAGTAATGATGATGACAATAATAATTATTTTTTATCATAATTACTTTTTAATAAAAAGATTCTGTACTTACAATCATTATTCATTCTTCCTTAAAAGAATAATTCTGGATTTTAGAATATTCTTTAGGTTAAGAAACTTTAACATCCTTCTTTTAGATAACAGGATCTAATGTGAATTTGGAGGCCAAATATAATTTTTTTTGATTAAGAGAATTATTTGGTGTTTTTTAATAATATTCCCTTTAAATATATGAGGGCCTGGAATAAGGGCAGTCAACAACAGCATCATCTAGAGTTTTCAGGACTCCAGACTGCAAGGCATAGAACACAAAGGTAAGATCTAAGCTTCTGTTTTCTTTTGATCTGTCAGTGACCTGACTATAGATCCACAGCTCCGTGATTGACTGAGTCTCAACTGCCAATCACATTTAAATAACAGACATGAAGAACAGACACGGTGAGTGCAGAGAGCAGCTGAAGAAATAACTTCATTAGCTCTGAGACAAGTCTGATCAAGGGTTCACTTTCCTTCTGATTCACCTCTGAAGTGAATCTCAGAACTATGATTTGAGCAGTCACGGGGGCAGGTAGAAATTTTAGCATGGAATGTACGGTGTTGGTAGTTATGAATCATTATAGAGTTACATGGTTTTGAAATAGTCTTGTGATATTGGGAATGACAACGTTGTTCATTGAACGATGCTATTCCTCAAGGGCCTCCTGGTAGACGAGATCCATTTGCCTGTGAATCAGGGACAACACACCAAAATGTATATTGAAACGCTGGTAGAAGTGTCTTGCAGAACTCAAAGAAAAAGACACAATTAAGAAACTCAGTGGGACAAAGGTTTAAAAATCTATAAAATAGGGATATTTCTTTCTTATCCATTAGAAAATATGATACATAAAAGAAGGATTCTAAAATACATTGGCTAATGATTCTAGTTTTAATATAGCAGAAGAAAAAACATGAAGATCATATAGCTATATTCAGTTCTTTAATAGCATACCAAGAATAGCAGCTTTATCAACTCGTTAAAATTTTATTATAAATTGTCATCTAAAACATACATTTTTAAGAATATGAATTAAAATAGAAACTTTAATCACCCTTTAAATAGATTGTATTAAGTAAATTCTAGGAAAAGAGTTTTGTTTGATTTATAGACCTTGGAATAGCATATTTATATATGAATTTGTTGTATTTCTTTCTCTGCTATATACAAAGAAGATAAGCAAAGTGCAAAAAAAGATTTGAATGCTTATATTTATACTGGCAAAATGTTTGCAGCTGTATAAAGTATTATTTTAAATATGTAAATAATTTTTTAAATAAAAAATAAATTGTCTCCTTTTTTTGAGAAGCAAAAACTGTTGCCCAGCTATACAAGAAAAGAAGTGATTCATTTGTAATTATTTAAGTGCAAATATAAAAAAGACCTCTGCTGGGTTCTATAAGTTAGTTGCCATTGGAGTTATGGACAAAGTGTGTAACTTATTCATCATACTTTGCAGCTAACTGAAATTAAACAAGACAAGCATACATGAATATCTATATTCTATGAACTTCTAGAAGGCAACGTGCTACAGTGCTACAGAGAACTACAGAGGGCTACAATGCACTACAGAAGGCTGATGTCTACTTCAACTTTTCTATTAATAGGAGCAGGAATGAAGTTGTTGATTATACACTCTACAAAGTCAGAGGGTGGGGCCAATTTAATTTCTCAATTGATGTTGTTTAGTTGCTAAGTTTGCAACCCCATAGACTGTAGCCACCAAGCTCCTCTGTCCATGGGATTTCCTAGACAAGAATACTGGAATGGGTGGCCATTTCTTTCTTTAGGGGATCTTCTTGATCCAGAGCTGGAATAAGCATCTCCTGCACAGCAGGTGGATTCTTCACTGCTGAGCCATCTGGGAAGCCTTATTGCTCAGTACTGTGATTTTACTTTGATTTTAATTTTTTAATTACTTAGGGACTCAAATCAGAATTGTTTAGTCTAAAAATCACTTGGAGAATTACCAGCTCCTATACATAAAAAGTCCTGAGAAATTTGTGTGCAGGTCAAGAAGCAACAGTTAGATCTGTACATAGAACAACAGACTGATTCCAAATTGGAAAAGGAATATGTCAAGGCTGTATATTGTCACCCTGCTTATTTAACTTCTATGCAGAGCACATCATGCAAAATGCTGGGCTGGATGAAGCGACTGAACTGAAGTGAACAGATTCCTAAAACTCCTGTAGAGCTAGCACAACCTAGGTTGTGTTTTCCTAGCATTTTTATTCTAGTCAAAGTGTGTGTGTGTGTGTGTGTGTGTATGCATATATACCATGGGGTCACAAAGAGTCGGGCACGACTGAACAACTAACACTAACACTAATGCATATATATACTATTGATAACATGGAGAGATGCTTACTAATAAATGTGTGGTTATACATAAAATATGTCCCACCTTATGTGAACCTATAAAGCGAAAGTACAGAGATTTCTGAGATGCCCCAAAACTCCACACAGACACCCATGTTTATTTTTAATGTCTTTATGATATCTCCTATATCAGGAGCTTTTAATTTTGGTATAGTCATACTTATAATTTTTTTTATTTTACAAGTATTTTTTTAATGAAGAAAGTATCTCTTACTTAACATGCTTAATCCTTTGTCTTATATTTTCTGCCAATTTTTTCTCATGGAAGAACTTATGTCCACTTTTCTTGGGTCAAAGTAAGCTAGACTATTTTTCAAATTTCTCTCTTACTCCCATCCTTTTTCCCCCTTCATTGCACTTTCATATCTTAGTCTTCTCACCATTCAAACATGTCTTTAATTTATGTTTTTTACCAAGTATTCTTTCATTCTTCCAGTTAGAATCCTTCCTGTGACTTACTTTGTATTGTTTTTAAAATGGTTGAAACAGTATTATGTTTGTTTCCATGTATGACTTCTCTGAATAATTCCTGATAACAGATCTATAAATCTTGATATCCCCAAAGAGTCTCATTTAATGCTTCAAAGAATAGGTTTTCTATTAATGTTTGTAAAGAGAAAGTATGTGTTTAGTTTAGACAACTGAATACTCAGCTGGGATACAGCAATTATTTTCAAATACTCAAGCACTTGTCTTATATTAAAGGTTAAACAGGGTGTACATGGTTATGGATGATTTCTAAGGACAACTGGATTTTTCTCAATATAAAGAAGAAATTTTCAACAAATAGAACTCTCTGAAAATAGAATGAACTCACAAAGGAGTGACTTGATTGTCTCCCAAACATATTCACTCAGGAGCGATACATTAATATTCTTTCTACACATGGTAGGCCTCCTGAAAGAATAAATAAAATGGTTTCCCTATTTGTATGCTTCATGAGTTTTCATTTTAGTCACTGACCTTTCATATTTGTAATCCTTCCCCCATCTTTCCAATCTCCAGTTACACCCATCTATAGGAGCCATTTTACTTGTTTTTAAAAATGATTTTCTTTCTACATACAAAAAACTCATAGGATAAATTTTTTTATGAGTGTAACTTTATTTTATTTTATATATATATATATTTTTTATTTATTTTATTTTATTTTATTTTACTTTACAGTACTCTACTGGTTTTGGCATACATTGACATGAATCCACCATGGGTGTACACGAACTCCCAAACATGAACCCCCCTCCCTCCTCCCACCCCTCATCATCCCTCCGGATCATCCCCATACACCAGCCCCAAGCATCCTGCATCCTGCATCAGACA
>SJYX01011107.1:0-12404 GCA_006410675.1 Oreotragus oreotragus | reverse complement strand
CATCATCCCTCCGGATCATCCCCATACACCAGCCCCAGCATCCTGCATCCTGCATGGATTTTTATTTTCAATTTTTAGAAAACTTTAGAAGTTAAATCACTTCTCAGAGTTCAAGATTAAATGTATCCCAAAGTCAAATCTCACCAACATGATTAAATAAATATGCATATTTACAGGGAAATATACAAATATTTAATATTTTATGTAGTTTTATTAAAATTGATTTATTTTGAAATTTCTCCATAAATTTCCCCATGTAACTATCAATCACAGACACTTTAAGAGAAATAACAATATATTTAAAATACAACAATATAAAACAAATAAAAGTTCTGGATATTTATAGTCCATCTTCTTTATATTTTTAATTAGGCTAAAAAATAAATAGCAGGAAACTAGTTCTTCAAAAATATCATGCATATTGCCCAGAACACTGATAAAACCTTAGTGAATATGAAACAAAGCAAAATGAAAATCATTATTTCCTAATAGAAACTTGTTGCCTAACTATGCACCAGAACTATTTGGCAATCAGAAAACAACAAATCAACAGCGAAGAATTTTAGCAGAATCATGAACATAGATTCATGAAGCATCTATAGAATATTTTGTCATTTTTCCAACAAGCAATGTTTGTGCTTCTGCTACCTCTGAGGTTCTCTCCTAGCATTGAGAACAAAAGCTCACTGCCAGTCAATCCTATGTGTTCTGGCTTCTTTGGAAGGGAAAATTTGCTGAAGGTCTTCTGATTTTGAAGTCTAGCTGGACATTGCTGCTTGCACATTCTTATATTCAGGCAGTAGGAGGAAGGATGAAATAGTTCAACTCTGAATGTTTACAATGATATTGTTTAGTTGCTAAATCTTGTCCGATTCTTTTGATGATTCTGTAGCCCACCAGACTCCTCTGTCTATGGGATTTTCCAGGCAGGAATACTGTAATGGGTTGCCATTTCCTTCTCCAGGGAATCTTCCCAACTCAGGGATCAAACTCACATCTCCTGCATTGACAGGCAGGATCTTTACCACCAAGCCGCTTGGGAAGACCTAAGGTGATGTTACCTTATAGCTTATTAGAAAAATGTTAGTTAGGCAAGCAGCAAAACTACTGATAGAAAAGCAAAACGATCTTGAAAGAAACTGCTGGAATGACCAGTCAGACCAAGGAGACTCCACTTCATCAGGAAAGGTCACAGACAGTCGCGTTGACAGACAAGTGACAGTGATCGCCCAAATAAGAAAGTTGTACTGGCCTGTATTTCATATGGAATCTCTTTAGTGTATCCATCATATTCAATCTCAGAAACAATAATAGTACCTTCAGGATCAGGCTTCAACACAAAGGGCTTTAAGAGAGCAACAGAAAAACAGCTATTGGTGATACCGGTTGTGGTGAATAAGTCCTGGAGTTATATTTGAGGTTAATGGAACTTGATTCTTAAGACACATGAAGTAATTCAGCAGAATATTAGAGAAGGTGGCACCTGCACCTTGGGACAATTTCTAGCAGCTATAATTGCAATAAGTTGATCGGTAGCAATTCAGAGGTCTGTAACCACCATATAAATACCTCAGAGGAGGGAAGGAACTTGGTATAGAGCTTAGAGACCGGAAGTTTCTTGCAAAATAGCTCAGTGGAGGGCATCTCCTGTGCCAATCGTATGGGTATTGGCAATTTCTTATTAAATAGTTTTGGCGTTGGCAGCTGTTGGTAATATATCGTGATGCTGAGAAGTCACTGGGTATGAAGCCAAGATCTTGGGAGCTTCTGTACCCCAAACCGCCCAGTCTGTAGCGGCTTAGGGGCTGGAAACTCTTGGATAAGCAGTTAAGTTTCCCAAAGCATTTAAAGCCATTGCCGAGGGTCTGGCAAGCTTTGGATGTACGTTGGCTGGGGGTGCAGCCATCAGATACATACCCCTTGGTCTGAGGGCATGGATTGCAGCTGAGGCTGGGTCCGACGTTGGTCGTTTCACGGGCACTGCAGATTTGGCCCCCTGTTGGAGAGTTGCAGGGCACAGACGAGTTTGATTGGTCACAAGTTGTGGTGCAGTTCTTGGGCTCAGAACTGGGAGATTCACAGGTCGGGGCTTCCCCACAAGTTTCTTGGCAGTTATCCAGGAGCCAGAGATTCCCGTGGTAGCTACTGGGTAGGCTGAGCCCAAACGTAGGGCTTACATCGCTGGAGCAAAGAGCAACAGAAGCAGTCACTGGGAAATAATAGTGAGTTCTGTAGGATGCGCCACTACAGTTCCCAGGATAGCCTAGAAAAGCCATGGAGCCTGCGTGTATGTTCAGTGATGGCCGTGAAGGTATGGTGCGACTGTGGCTTGATGCCCTTTTATATCTTCCCTGGGGATTGCCTGCATCCTCCCCAGACTCTCTTCCTTCTCACTGCCTGGGACAATAACACGGCAACATTTCATTAGTGTGCTGTTTAGTGACAGCTGCTGATGTCTTCACACTCATATTAAAGCAAGTTTATTTTGGTTCTTCAAAGTTATCTATAATCACCATGTTGACCATCATGCATCACTCATCATGTGCAGATCATAATTTTTGTGAATAGTGATTTCAGTGTTAACAAGTAAGCTCTCATCTGTCAACTGGTGGTAAACAAGAGATCATGTGTCTATGGGCTTTTGCAACATGGTTGTTAAGGGGTTAATGAGGATCCAAGTGACACAAAGAACCTGGACTTTTCCACTCTTTTGGCAACTGCAAAATACTGCCAGGACTTGATCCCATACTCTAAAAGAAGCTGAATGCTTTGAATCTCTCCACATTGTTGCTCAAAAGACAGCATGAGGCATTGAACTATTAAAAGAAGGACTTTCTCTCCCTAAATAAGTGTTATATCCTTAACTATGCCAGGCCATGTACTGGTGGCAACATCTCATCTGTTTGGAAAAGTCTGTCTGTAAGATTCACAGCAATCTCACTGAGGCTTAGTGACCTAACACAAGGCCAAAAATGAACTTGTCCCCAGGGGTCAGCAGTTGCTAAGTAACCAAGACTTCTGGAAGAAGTCTTTCTTAAAGAGTTTCTATAATATGTATTATGAAAAAATGCCAGTTTCTCAAAATTGTACCTGCCTAATTGACTAAAATTATATATCCCATTGTCTCTGTTGTAAAACCCTGTTGCTGTCAGATGTATAATATTTCTTTACATTTCTGCACAAGTAAGTTTTACTTATTTTTGATTTTCTTTTCTTTTCACATAGAGTTTATTCCTCTGTTGAAGAATATAGCTATTTTTGGTCTAGAACCACAAAAGGAAATGGCTATGCTTAATTTTGTTTTAACTGACCTGTACAGTTCTTATAGGCACTGTACATATTAAATAATACTTTTCACTCCTTTTGGTGAAGGCTGAAGAAAAAATTTTTTAAGAGTTTAATTTAAAGAACTGGCACTTTGTTCTTAAAAATACAAGCTATAATTCACACTTATAGCCTCCACTGAATTGGAAACAGCAACGCATTTATTAACTGTAATAAGTTCAGACAAAAGATAAGACCAGCTTTTTCAGGTATGATAAGCTATAGGGTTAGTTTTTAAAAGACATTGTCCTCACAGCTAGATTTTTCAAATGTACATCAACTTAAAGTTATTTTACAGATATTCTTCACAATTAAAAAAAATTTGACTATTATCATAGTTCCTCTCAGCATTTATTCAATAAGGTGATGGATTTTATTCTATGGGTAACTCTTTATTAAACATATTTTACTGTTTGTACTGTCTTTGGGTGAAAGAGTGAGGATCAGGAAGCCATATTTTCAGCAAATTCTTCATTAATAGAATATCCTGGGGTTTTGCACAGAAATTTTCAGCCCTGAGACAGGCAAATAGGAACTAAAATATACAAGGAGCTTAGTGGCCTCCATGTAAGTGCTGGAGAGGGTGTGGAGTAAAAGGAACCCTCTGCACTGTCGGTGGGAGTATAGTCACTATGGAGAACAGTCTGCAGTTTCCTTATAAAACTAAAAATAGAAATACCACATGATCTAGCAGTCTCATGCCTGGACATAAATCTGAGGAACTATTTCAAAAAGATACATTCACCTCAAAGTTCATAGCAACAATATTGACAAAAACTAAGACATGGGAGCAACCTAAATGTCCATTAAGGGATGAATGGATAAAGATGTGGTGTATATATATACAATGGAATATTGCTCAGCCATAAAAAAGAATGAAACAATGCCATTTACGCAACATGGATGAATCTAGAGGTTTTCAGAGAAAGAAGCTCATATGATATGGTTTATATGCGAATCTAAAAATGATACAAATGAATTTATTTACAAAACAGAAACAGACTTAGACACAGAAAACAAATGTATGGGTAGCAAAGGGAAAAGGCAGGGGAGGGATAAATTAGCAGTTTGGGATTAACATACACACACTACTATATATGGGTTTCCCTGGTGGCTCAGATGGTAAAGAATCTGCCTGCAATACAGGAGACCTGAGTTCAGTCCCAGTTCAGTCCCTGGGTCAGCAAGATCCCCGGGAGAAGGGAATGGCTACCCACTTCAGTTCTCTTGTTTGGAGAATTCCATGGATAAGAAGAGTCTGGCAGGCTATAGTCCATGGGGTCCCAAAGAGTCAGACATGACTGGGTGACTAACAATAATCAGCAAGGACAGGGAACTATACACAACATCTTGTACCAACCTACATATAATGGAAAAGAATCTGAAAAGGAAAATGTGAAAAAATAAAGACTTGGAAAAAAGCACACAAGGCAGTCTTTGGTGAACTTTCCACTAAACTACTTGTTCCAAGTAACATACAGGAGAGTTCAGGGGTTGGTGGAAGTCTATTTCTGTATCCCTTCATCATACCACGATTATCTTTAGTCTTTTTTTAGACTTCCTTGAAGCAAATTTGAGAGAAAATAAACAAACAAAACCCAAAATAACTCCATCTGCTGTAAAGCCCACACGCTCCCTTTCCGACTTTGCATTATAAAAGGCAGAGTATTTTATATTAATATCACACACTCTAGTGTGAGTCCAACAATTAAATAATGTAGAACATCACTTAGCATAATTAATGTTCACAGCATGAGGATTTATAACATATTTATATTTATTTTGGTGCAATCATATTCTAAACAGTCAAATACTGGTGTTTGCAAAGGCAGTTAGCCCAGCTTGTCTCCTTGGCTTTTATGTTTTACCTTCTTATTCACTCATGGCACTCAGAGGCGACTATCACTCACTTTTCACCCACCACATGCCGTAAACACTACCTCTACAGAACTGTCTTCTGCTCTCGACTCCGTTTTAGCAAGAAACTAAGTAGTCAGGCAGTGATCATTTTCAATAGTAAGGACCGTTGTTGTTTGGGCGACATTATCCTCTGAAGGTTTCGCTTGTGGCTCAACTGGTAAAGAATCAGCCTGCAATACAGGAGACCTGGGTTCAGTCGCTGGGTTGAGATGATCCCCTGAAGGGAACAGCTACTCACTCCTCTAAAGGCTTTGGAGAACATATGCATTTCTCCATTTTCATTTAATTACTAAATAACATTTCCTTCCATTATAATAATAATCCTATTCTATTTGTAATATTTTATATATTACAAAATAGAATAATCCTGTCCTATATAATATAATCCTGTCCACTGTATAATAATCCTGTCCTATATAATATAATCCTGTCCACTGTATAATAATCCTGTCCTATTTGTAATATTTTCTGTGTGGAGAAAACCTGCCTCCCTACCATGGGCCAATGCAGGAGACATACTCCCTGGGTCAGGAAGACCCCCTGGAGTAGGAAATTGCAACCCACTCCAGAATTCTTTCCTGGAAAATCCCATGGATAGAGAGGCCCGGCAGACTACAGTTCATGGGATCACAGAGTCAGATACAACTGAGCACACACACACACACACACACACACACATCCTGCCACCCAAAGTCCACTTCCTAATCAGCAGAACCTGTGAATGGTATGGCAAAAAGGGTTTTGAAGATGTGATTAGCCTAAGTGTCTTGAAATGGATTTTCTGGGTGAGCCTGAGATGATCGCAGAAGTCCTTCTAAGAAGGAGGTAGTAGATGAGAAAGAGAGAAGAAAGTGACGACAGGAGCAGAGGCTGGAGTGCTGCTGCTGTAAGGGAGGAAATGACAGCAAACTCGAGAAGGTAGAAGAGCCAGGGAATAGATTCCTTTTCAGAGCCTTTAGGAGAAATTGGTCCTGCTCATGCCTTGACTTTAGTTTGGTGAAACTGATTTTGGACTTCTGGCCTCCAGAACTGTAAGAGAATATTACGTCAGAAAAATACAGGCATAATACATAGTCTTTATGTAGTGTGAGGAGTTTATGCTCTGTATCCGTGGCAAGGTTAAGATGCAAAGAATGAACTTTCTACCACCAGATAATTCAGAGAAATCCCCATGTCTTCTGAAAAAGAATAAACATACTCCCTTTATCTAATGAGGCAGCAAGTTTTTTACAACTCATTAAAAAAGAGTAATGCAACTGTTTCTCAATTTTTCCAAAAGTTAGAAATTCTTTAGGGTAAACACAGAATATCAGAGAAAGCTAAATTTTCCAGTAAATGGCCCTTAAAGAAAATAATGGAGGTCACCTTCAAGCCTTTTAGGTCATGATGAAATTTTATCTTCCTTTTTGCAAAATATGTATATAAGTGTGTCCTAATTTCACTTTCCAGAGCATTGTTAAATGATTCAACAATGATCCTGTGATCTGAAAAGCAAAATGTATGCAAATCTATACTTACATAGCAATTAAGCTATATATATTGAGTCAAAATGATTCTTAAATTTAGCAGTAGTAAAATAAAATGGTATAACCCAGCTACATTTATGTTGTTGGCTTCATAAATCATTAGTGGTTTCCAAAAGCTGAAGGGCAGATGTACAAAATAAAAAAAAAAAAAAATAGAAGACAGATTTAAAGGAAGATGGGCTTTCCCAGTGGCTCAATGGTAAAGAACCTGTCTGAAATGAGGAGCCGCAGGAGACCTGGGTTCCATCTCTGTGTTGGGAAGATCCCCTGGAGAAGGAAATGGCAATCCACTCCAATATTCTTGCCTGGAGAATCACATGGACAAAAGAGTCTAGTGAGCTACAGTCCATAGGGACACAGAGTCAGACACGACTGAAATAACTGAGCATACACGTGCACACATGTGTAAAGGAAGATAAACTATTTTTTTTTTTGTAGCTTTCAAGGTCCTTGAAATATATTTAGCATATGAGACATGGAAAAAGGGATGGGGAACAGACTACAACCAAGTGTCCAATGTGTGATCCAGATAGTTATATTTTCTTTCCAGTTTTTAATTGAGGTACAGTAGATTTACAATATGATATTAGTTTCAGGTGTATAGCAAAGTGATTCAATTATACATACAAATACATATATACTATTTTTCAGATTCTTTTCCATTATAGGTTGTTACAAGATACTGAATATAGTTCCTGGGCTATGCAGTAAAACCTTGTTGCTTATTTTATATATAGTAGTTGGGAAGATCCCCTGGAGAAGGAAATGGCAGCCCACTCCAGTATTCTTGCCTGGAGAATTCCATGGACAGAGGAGCTTGGCGGGGTACAGTCCACGGGTCGCAAAGAGTTGGACACGACTGAGCTACTTCATTCATTCATTCATTCAATGTACATTTGTTAATCCCATACTCCTAATTTATCTCCCCTCCCCACCTTTCCCCTTTGGTAACCATTTATTTTGTTTTCTGTGTCTGTCTGTCTGCTTCTGTAAGTCCATGTTTATTATTTTTTAGATTCCACATATAAGTGATGTCATGGGATATTTGCCTTTCTCTGACTTACTTCACTTAGTGTGATACTCTCTAGGTCCATCCCTGTTGCTGCAAATGGATGTTTCATTCTCTTTACGACTAATATTCAAATGGACTTCCCAGATGGCACAGTGGTTAAGAATCCACCTGCCAATGCAGGATACGTGGGCAGGAGACTTGGGTTTGGTCCCTGAATCAGGAATGGATTCATTACCTGGAGAAGGTAATGGCAACCCATTCCAGTATTCTTGCCTGGAAAATTTCATGGACAGAGGAGCCTGACAGGCTACAGTTCATGGGGTCACAAAGAGCTGGACATGACTGAGTGTGCGCGCATGCACACACACACACACATTATGCATTGACGGTTGACAAGAACTGGAGAGATATGAACTAACGGGGCCTGTGGCTGCAGTTAAGTGGTAGAAGAGTAGTGTGACGTTTTATAGGTTGTGGGCTCACAGCTGGATGGTGGGTAGCTGAAAGCTTGTCACATGTCTCTGGGGAGTTGTCCAGAAGCCAGGTTTTGTTTCGGCTGGGCAAATCAAGAGCATCACCACAGTTTACACCAGTAAAGTAGAGAGTAGTGGATGAGGTGACAGGAACATGGCCATAACTCCCCAGCGGACAGAAGTCATTGTTTCCAGAACAGCGGTTGTTGGATGACATAGTAGAATGTGAAGCAAAAAGTTCAGATAAGCAGCAGAGAATAGCTTGTCTATGTTGATGTAAGTATATAAGACCAAATGCTTGTATACTTCGGTGGACATATATCGCGATTCTTTTCCCCACCATATTTTAGATCACTTTGCTTAATAATATCTCACTAGTTCATTTTGCTGACTATGGTAATGACTTCCCACCCATCCATAAAATAAATCCAGTTTGCATCTTCTAAATATCTGCTGTCCTAATCTCTCTCCTGTTTTTCAGGCTTAAGAATGTAAGATATAATCACCTGTGTATTTCATCTGCTTTGCTTCTGTTCCTATCCTTTAATAATGCATGGTTAGATGGAGTCCATTTGAATGGATGTTTATTCTAGTCATTATCCACAAAGAACAACCTGGAAGGTTGTTCTTTTTAGGAAGGCATAGTCTTCATCATTGATGAAGAGACTTAGTGTTACAATGCTTGATGTACTGAACTAGTTCCCAAATAGCACATTTATTGGATTTGCCAGATGGAAAAACTCATACTTATTCTCTATTTTTTACTACTTATCTGAGAATCTAATTGGGTTATGCTGTTCTCTGTATATTTGTCCTGACAGTCAACTTTATGCAAGCATCTTAGAGTGCATTTTAAAGAGCTCTACCCTCACCATGTGATGTTTTTTCATTACTTTAAAGTTGGTTTTCAAAGACTTGAGGAGATGTATGTAATATTTCCACATGGTAACATTGTAAAAGGCATTCATTTCTATTGGTGGCATTCAACTAAAAGGATAAACATTAAAGGCCATCATATTGTGCATCAACTTTCCAGAATTGATGGATTTCTTCACCTGAGATAATTTACTAAGACACTTCTATCTTCATGCAATTAAAGCAAGCAAGGACTAAGAAAACGTTTAACATCACAGGAAGAAAGATAGCTGAAAAGTTCTTACTTGGGACATCACAGAATAAGTGATCTCTGTACCTCGTTCTGGATTCTCCCCCCAAAATAAGAGCTAATCTTTACAGACATCCATTTCCTGGAGTTAGTATTTTAACAGATCAGAAATATGTCTTTTCAAGCTCTTTCACAGATGGTCAAAATGATACTGGAAATGAATAGAGAAGAATAAAGTTTCCATGAAGTCACTTGTCATCTGAGAGTGCCATTGGTGATTCTTTCAATGGAAGTTTCCCCATTTTGCAGCAGTCCCAGTTTCTTATATAACCCTTCGAGTAAGAATGGGAGATCTTATATCCCCATGCAGGCATGCACCGAAAGGAGGGAGGGAAGTAGGAGGGTGGGTAGTGCAATTACACATGATTTAAAAATTTTTTATATTTTAACATCATAAAAAGCATGACATTTTGTGCAGGTGGAATGTAAGGTTTCTCTTCTGAATTTTTTGTTTCAGGTAGTGGAAGAAAAAATATTTGACATCACATATGGGGCATTTTCAAAGTCAATGTATTGCATTCCTTCTTAAAGAAAGCATCAGATCACATTGGTGTCAGGCATGCTAATAGTAGGAAAAAAACAAAAGAGATTGGATTGATCAAAGTTTGAAAATTTGAGAATTTTCTTGATAATTTTCTCATTTCCTCCAAGAGTATTAAACCCTCCAGATAAATAAAATCTCCCAAACTCTTACATGCTTCCAAAGAAGATTCATTCCCTTCTCTTCCCTTGATTAACCTAAACTGAAAAATTTTTTTGTGTGTGCCACACTGGAATTCCTCATAATCTAGGTCAAGATTCTCTTCACTTCTTTTGTTCTTTGTAAAGTTCAAAAATAAATGATAACCAACTAGTCTATATGTTTCTTCTTTTACATGTATGCATGTTACATATGACTTTGAAAAATAAAACAAAATATTTTGGTTTTGCCCACAGTGAAAATAGATTTGTTTTTTATAGAACTGCTAATAAATGTATTTAATAACTGGAACACCACGGAGGCTACAGTTATTGAGCTAAATATAATCTGGCCATTAATAATCAGTAGTTAAACTGTGAGTTAGAAGCAGAATATATAACTGAGAGAAATCTAGAATCATCAGTGATTTATCATATCTTTATGCCAAACACAGGAGAAGCCAAATACACACACCTACCTAACATGTGTCCTAATTCACTATTTTTAATTCCATCTGTATTTCTTCCCAATACAGAGACTTTGAGTTCATTATATCTCCATGTAGTTTCCTGCCTTAATAGCCTGAGATCAAAATAAAACCAAACAAAACTTTTGAAAAGTTATATCTTTTTTATTAGAAATGGTTGCTTGTGGGTAAGATAAAATTAACACAAAATAAAGAACCTCTTGATGAGGGTAAAAGATGAGAATGAAAAGGCTGGCTTAAAACTCAGTATTCAAAAATCTAAGATCATGGCATCTGGCCCCATCACTTCATAGCTAATAGACAGGGAAAAAGTGAAAACAGTGGCAGAGTTTATTTTCGTGGACTCCAAAATCACTGTGGACAGTGATTGCAGCCACAAAATAAAAAATAAAAAATAAAAAAAATGAAAAACAAACCAAAAAAAAAAAAAAAGCATGCTCCTTGGAAAAAAAGCTATGACAAACATAGACAGCATATTAAAAAGCAGAGACATTACTTTGCTGACTAAGGTCCGTCTAGTCAAGGCTATGATTTTTCCTGTGGTCATGTATGGATGTGAGAGTTGGACTGTGAAGAAGGCTGAGTGTCAAAGAATTAATGCTTTTGAACTGTGGTGTTGGAGAAGACTCTTGAGAGTCCCTTGGACTGCAAGGAGATCCAACCAGTCCATCCTAAAGGAGATTAGCCCTGGGATTTCTTTGGAAGGACTGATGCTAAAGCTGAAACTCCAGTACTTTGGCCACCTCATGCAAAGACTTGAGTCATTGGAAAAGACTTGACTCATTGGAAAAGACTCGACTCATTGGAAAAGACTCTGATTCTGGGAAGGATTGGGGGCAGGAGGAGAAGGGGACGACAGAGAATGAGATGGCTGGATGGCATCACTGACTCGATGGACGTGAGTCTGAGTGAACTCCGGGAGTTGGTGATGGACAGGGAGGCCTGGTGTGCTGCAATTCATGGGGTCATAAAGAGTCGAACACAGCTGAACCACTGAACTGAACTGAATTGAGATGAGTGCAAGTGTGTGGTCATTTAAACATTCTTTGGCACTGCCTTTCTTTGGGACTGGAATGAAAACTGACCTTTTCCAGTCCTGTGGCCACTGCTGAGTTTTCCAAATTTGCTGGCATATTGAGTACAGCACTTTCACAGCATCATCTTTTAGAATTTGAATAGCTCAACTGGAATTCCATCACCTCAACTAACTTTGTTCATAGTGATGCTTCTTAAGACCCACCTAACTTTGGACTCCAGGATGTGGCTCTAGGTGAGTGATCACATCATTGTTATTATCTGGGTCATGAATATCTGTTTGCATAGTTCTTCTCTTTATTCTTTCCACATCTTAATATCTTCTTCTTCTGTTAGGTCCATATCATTTCTGTCTTTAATGTGCCCATCTTTGCATGAAAAATTCCCTTGGTATCTCTGATTTTCTTGAAAAGATCTCTACTCTTTCCCATTGTATTATTTTCCTGTATTTCTTTGCTCTGATCACTGAGGGAGCCTTTCTTATCTCTCCTTGCTATTCTTTGGAACTCAGCATTCAAATGGGTATATCTTTCCTTTTCTCATTTGCCTGTAGCTTCTCTTCTGTTCTTAGCTGTTTGTAAGGCCTCCTCAGACAACCCCTTTGCCTTTTGCAAATTTCTTTTTCTTGGGGATGATCTTGATCACAGTCTCTTGTACAATGTCGTGAACCTCTGTCCATAATTCTTCAGGGACTTTGTGACTTCATTCCTTGAGTCTATTTGTCACTTCCACTGTATAATCATAAGGAATTTGATTTAGGTCATACCTGAATGGTCTAGTGGT
>SJYX01011106.1:190370-234920 GCA_006410675.1 Oreotragus oreotragus | reverse complement strand
GCACCACTGACTCAATGGACATGAGTTTGAGCAAACTCTGGGAGATGGTGAAGGACAGGGAAGCTTGGCGTGCTACAGCCCACAGGGTCACAAAGAGTCAGATACGACTTGGCAACTGAACAAGAAGAAGCACAAAATGGCTGCTGGATCATGAAATTGTCCACGTTTAACCTGTAATTTACCTAACTTACATTTTCTGCCACTTGAGGGAAATAGAACAGTGAAAGTGAAAGTTGATCAGTCGTGTCTGACTCTTTGCGACCCCACTGACTATACAGTCCATGGAATTCTCCAGGCCAGAGTACCGGAATAAAGGAAATAGGATTCTGGATAAAAATTAAGTTTAATTGTAGAAAAATAAAGTTACAATTTTTGTTCCTGTGATTTGTGACTGCGATTTTTCCCACTACATTTTCTAAGTCAAAGATTGAAAATCACCAAAACGATCAGTGAGTCAGCCTTCAACACTATAGAAACCTGCTTTCTGAACATCTTAACCGAGCCAGGAAAGGATGCTCAAAGACAGTATGATTTTAACTTCCAAAAAGCAAATAGAAAGGTGAGGGGACGTGTTGAAAATTCCAATCTAGCTTACAACTGTGGGTTCTGGGACAAAGTGTCCAGGAGCCTCTGACCCTCTTCCTAGAGTGTCACCTTCCTAATGCCAGCCAGTCCTGTGATCACAACAATAACCGCTTCAAATGTAAAATACCACTTGACTCTTTCTGGGGCAAGGTAGAAAATAACATTCAATTGCTTGTTGTCCAGTGAATAATGTTAATGTTCTCATCATTAAACCAGTTCTGGGATACAGTCTGGTGAGTGATGGGGGGCTAAATTTAGGATGGACTGGAACACCAAAGCCTGAAGACATTGTTTCCTGTTACTCCTCATACCAGAAGTTCTTTCTCAGTATTCACTGAGCTTCACAGAGTAAAAGAAGGGCCAGGGCCTCAGCGGACTGGGAGTAAAACCCGAAGGGACTCAAGTGCCACAAGATGGAGGAAGAGCTTCCACGTGTGGGCTGTGTGCTCAGGCGTGTTCGCCTCTTTTGGGGCCCCATGGACTGTAGCCCGCAGGCTCCTTTGTCCATGGGATTCTCCAGGGAAGAATACTGGAGTGGGTTGCCATTTCCTTCTCCGGGGGATCTTCCCGACCCAGGGTCTGAACCCAAGTCTCCTGCATTGGCAGACAGATCCTTTACCACTGCGACACCTGGGAAGCCCAGGATTCCATAGGTCCGAGCAATTCACCTCAAACAAGTATTTTACAAGGTTCTCTCTGATGGGATGGGGGTCTTCTCCCTTTTCACGACGTAAGTTCGCTACAGTTGTCAGTGTCTCTGCCGTGTCCCCTTAGTGCCCTGCGTGTGTGTGTGCGCTCTTCTATTCCGGGGCTTCAAAAGAGCTTTCAGAAATAAAATGTCTGGGTCCCTTTTAATTCAGAGAACTTTTTACTTTTTATGTAAGTTTCATATGTACATTACATTTGCATTCCTTACACCCTGCAGCAGGCTTGCCACCAAAAATTGAGCGTCCATCCATCACCATACTCTTTACCCATTGTGCCCTTGGCATATTTCCCCTCTGGTGACCACCACTCTGCTCTCTGTATCAACGTATTGGTTTGGTTTGTTCATTTGTTTTTTATACTCCATGTATGAGTGAAATCACATGGTGTCTATCATTTCCATCTGACTTATTTCACTTAGCTTAACAGCCTCAATATCCATCCATGTTGTTATACATAGCAAGATTTCATCTTTTTATGGCTGAATAATATTCCATATACATATTAGAGAGAGATTTTTATCCAGTCATTGGTGGGCATGTCGGCTGCTTCTATGTCTTGCCTCTTGTAAGTAATGCTGCTATGAACACTTATGTTTAGTGTTGCTAAGCATATGCCAAAGGACGTATGCTTTCGTATTCTTTGGATAAACACCCAGAAATGGGATAACTGGATCATACAGTAGCTCTATTCCTAATTTTTTGAGGGACTTCTGTACTGTTTTCCATAGTGGCTACACCAATCTACTTTCCACCAATCGTGTATGAGGGTTCCCTTTTCTCCACATCCCTTGCCAACATTAATTATTTGGTATCCTTTTGATGATGGCCATTCTAACCAGGGTGAAGGGGTCACTCACTGTTGTTTTAACTTGCATTTCCCTAATGATTAGTGATGTTGAACATTCTTTCATGTGCCTGCTGGCCATGTTAGACCTCACGGTCTTTTCCTGGGACCCATTGCTCCAAAGACCACCAAGGCTCGGATTTGATGCAAACAGCAAGAGGATTTATTAAGCCGGCGTGCTGGGGTTCAATCACCTCCGAGGAGGAGCGAACCCCAGCAGTCGTTACTGAGCAGTTTTTAAGCACAAAAGNCGTCGCTCCAAAGACCACCAAGGCTCGGATTCGATGCAAACAGCAAGAGGATTTATTAAGCCGGCGTGCCGGGGTTCAGTCACCTCCGAGGAGGAGCGAACCCCAGCAGTCGTTACTGAGCAGTTTTTAAGCACAAAAGCCACAAACAGGTGCGATTAGGATGGGAACAGTTTGATTGGTGCATACAGTTTGACCTTTATGGGGATTGGTTTACGGGTTATCAGGCTCATGGTGGTTAGCAAATTTTTCTAAAAAAGGAGAGAGTTCTGTTGCAGAATACCTAGAAGAGGAATTCTTGGAAGCCCTTGGGGGCAAGTTAACTTTGGTAAATTTTATCTTAACCCTTATCTCTGGTAAATTTTTGTCCTGACTCCTCAGAAGCAATGCAGCGTCTTTGAAAATTTAAATTATTAAATAAAAGAGCTACGTTCTCAGAGTTTTACATTGGAAGGTTAATCTGAAGCATTCAGTATCTAGGACAAGTTTATAAATGAGGTAGGTGGTAAAATAGATGCATTAAAATTCTCTTCAAATGGGTCAAGTGAGAAAGAATTGAAGTCTACCCTTTAGTGGGAATAGATAAAGAGAAGAATAATGAGGTAAATATTGGTGTGACTTGGCAACTGATTAGAGAGCATACTCAGGACTTTTGCCTGGATTGATTTCTTTTTTTAATTCTAAACACCTTTTTACCTTAGAGTTTACCATTAGGGCTGATGAGTGATTATAGGCACGAGTTTGTGCTGTTAGGCCCCGAACGGCCTAATCACGGGAGGCGTCGCTTCTCAGATCACCAAGACTCGAATTCTCCATCTATACGTCTTCCTCTGAAAAATGCCTACACAACTCCTCTACCCTGCTTTAAATTGGGTTGCCTGCTATGTCCTTTTTATAAACCAGGGGTGCACAGCAGAGGAGAGGGGAGACAAGTTGCTCACGTCTTTCTGTCCTATTATTTCCCAGTGACTTGAGGTCAGGGATCCTGTGGGCCTGGTGGTCAGGGGCTTCACCAAAGTGGGATTCTTTGAAGGGCAAGGACTGCCCACATCACCCCATCAGAAGGGATAAAGTCAAAGAGGGACTAAAATGAGTTGTGCACATACCATGGATGAATTGTATGGTATATGAATTAGATTTCAATTAAAAATAAATTTTTAAGAGGGTCTGGAGTACTCGGGCTGGAGGTCTCTGAGGACCTTGGAGAGTCTTTCATAGTGTCCTCAAAACCCCAACCTGAGCCTCAGGGCCTGTTTTCTGCTAAAAAAGACCCCAGTGATCACCCCCATCAAGGGCTACTGGAAATGCTGTGGAAAGTCACCAGTGCCTGAGGGCACCTGCTGACTCCAGCGTTTCTGGGGGAATGTGTGTCCATCAGGGCTTCCCTGGTGGCTCAGCTGGTAAAGAATCTGCCTGCAATGCAGGAAACGTAAGAGACGTGGGTCTGATCCCTGGGTCAGGAAGATCCCCTGGAGGAGGGCACTGCAACCCATCTCAGTCTTCTTGCCTGGAGAAGCCTATGGACAGAGGATTCTGGTGGGCTACAGTCTACAGCGCTGCAAAGAGTTGGATATGACTGCAGTGACTTAGCGTGCTTTCCACGGTGGGCGGTCAGGCAGTGGCACAGCCCCGGGTTGCCCTCACCAGTTTACAGGTGAACAGAAGCACTGGGATTTAGGGGTCTGAGGTCCGCCTTTCTCGGGCCCACCTCTGACGCCCAACCTCTTCAGTACCACACCCCCATCCCCCGCCAGAAAGAACATGCCCTGGGAACAGAGGGCTGCAGCTCTGGGTTCAGGGCAATTAAGCCCTCGGTCTCCCTCCAGATTTCTGCCTTCATATCCTGGAAGCTCTCCCCAGCTTCATCCCACCCCTGGAGCTGGAAATCCAATTGCACCAGCGACCCTGGGGGGCTTGGACTTGAACCCATAGGTAGGGAGCAGCCCATTCAGAATCCACCTCCCCACTCTCTGGCTCCAGGAAGATGGTGCCAAGGAAACCCCGCTCTCCCGGGGGGCTTCCTTCCTAAAGACGACTGAAGAAGTGGTGGATGGGCAAGGCACCCGCGTTCTCAGGGGCACACGCTGGACGTCCCCCGCCACTACAGCCATGCTGGTCCCAGGACCACCCTCCCCAGATGCCGGCTCCCACCAGGGAGTCGGCTGCCTGAACCCTCCTCCCCGCCTCTCCTATCCACTCCCCTCCCCCTGGGCCCACCGCCTACTCTCACCTGAGAGCCTGGTGCTAGCCTGCACGCCGAGGCATCTTCGGTTTTGGATCCTTTTGAGCGGCTCGTGTTGGGCCTGCCTGTCTGGGACATCCTGTTGGCCTCCAGCACAACCTTCGGACTTGAGGCCCACACACCCACGGCATCAGGGGCTCCCAGACCACACGCCAAGGTTCCTTCCTAAAAGATCCCCCAGGGCCAGAGCTGAACCCTGATTGGTCCAAGGTCACTGGCATGCTAACATCCCCAGCAGTGATTGGTTAGGAGTGGGCATGTGACCCAACCTGGACGGGTTTCCTGGCTCCTAATTCAGGGACCCAAGGAGAGAGCCCCCCCCCATCTCCAGAGACTGTAACTAGACGTGCAACTAAGGGGAGCAGAGCCCCGACATGACAAACCTGGTGCCCCCCCCACCCCGCCCAAACAGCCGGCGTGAGGTAACGTCCCAGCCCATCGTCTCCTCCAGTTTCTGTTTGGCCTTTCTGGAAGGGGCGGGATTCCCCACGTGAATGCCAAACACCTGTGCCTTTTCCAGGAGTCAAGTCCTGTTTGGGTTTTGCCTCTTCTCACCTGGGCATTTCCCGCCCGTCCTCCCTGACAAGCCTTTGCTTGACCTTCTATAGAGACCAGCTCTTAGGAAGACTCAGCTGTTTACGCATCCACCCCAGTCCCCGCCACTGCTCAGGAGAGCCGGAGTGCAGAGACGGCCATTTCCTGAGCCCCTGCCCGGTGTTAGGCCAGGGCTCACGCATCCACACGTCCAAGAAGGCCAGGGCATCCTCTTCTCCAGAACGGTTATTATCCTGATTTTACATACTTGGCACTGAAACTGGGAGAGGTAACGTGGCTTGCCCGAGATCACGGAGCTGGCAGTTGATGGAAACAGAAATTGAGCCCTTAGTGGATGGGTTCTTGGACGAGGGCCTCTCCACGTGGCTGCCTGCCTCCCTGCCCACCCTCAGCCCTCACCCTGACCTGGCTTCTCAGCAGAGGAGGGGGGCTTAGAGGCCCCCACCACGTGGAAGGAGAGGGTGTGCCCTGTTAGGTGGCTTAAGTCCTGTCCAATTCTTTGCAACCCCACAGACTGTAGCCCTCCAGGCTCCTCTGTCCACAGGATTCTCCAGGCAAGAAGACTGGAGTGGGTTGCCATGTCCTTCTGCAGGGGCTCTTGCCAATCCAGGAACGGAACCCGCGTCTCTTACATCTCCTGTACTGGCAGGAGGGTTCTTTATCGCTAGCACCACCTGGGAAGGAAAGGGAAGGCATGTCAGGTATCACTAACACACTGTGTCACCAACCACCACGTGTCCTCAGTGATGTTACAGTGAGCGAGGTGTCCCTGCCTCTTTGGCTCTGGATGGCCCATGAGACTCACTTCAGTTCCTGGCACCTGGGGAGGGTGACGTGATGGTTCCTTGGAGACCCTGTCTGTTCCCATTTGATTACTCACGCTTTTGCCATCACTGTGAGAAGTAGAGCGATGCTTAACTGGAGTAGCTGGCACCCCTTGAGCCTGAGCCAGGCGTTCACACCAGAGCAGAGGCGTCCGGCTGATCCCCAGCTCTGCAGGGAGAAGATGAGGCTCCCAGCTTCGTCAGGTCTAGAGCAGCAGTTCCCAGTCAGGTGCAGGCGCCGCCCCAGCTGCCCTGGAAATCTTAGCACCTGTCCCTGATGGCCTTGGTTGTTGGCTACGCGCGTGGGGGTGAGGGTCCTATGTGTTGTGTTTTCACCTATGCCTTCATAGCTTGTGCTGATTTGCCACATCTGTGACCAAAGTCTTTTGGCCTCAGAGTGCTACTTCTGGGCGATCTTGTAGGTAAGTAACCTATTAGAGGACCTCGTGGGTTTCCCAGGTGGCTCAACTGGTAAAGAATCCGCCTGCCAATGCAGGAGACGAGGGTCCGATCCCTGGGTCAGGAAGATCCCCTGGAGCAGGAAATGGCAACCCACTCCAGTTTTCTTGCCTGGAGAATCCCCGTGGACAGAGGAGTTTTGTGGGGTACAGTCCATAGGGTCGCAAAGGGTCAGACGCAACTTAGCGACTAAACAACAGCAAAGAGGACCTGCTATACAGCAGACAGTTCGTAAATGCAGAGGTGACAGCGGTGGGCGTGGTGATGGTTTTAGGTGGGGGTAGTTCTATGAGGCACTAGGTGGAACCCCGGCTGCTCAGGGCCACCCCTGAACTCCTTACTCCTGTCCGCAGAAGGTGAACCTCTTTCCGGAAAGAGCACAGTGCTACAGACGGCCTCAGGCTTTCAACCCACACAGCCCTTCCATATCTCAGTCCCGTCACCCAGCACCCGGTCCAGACCTGGGTGGCCCTCTTTAACGGTATGTACCTGCTCCTGGCATTTTGGCTGATAAAAACACAGAAGAAAATTCTTCCAAAAATTTTTTTAATGAGCTGATTATAGAAAATAAATGGTCATCAATTAAGAAACCATAGAGAAATGAAGACCGAGAGAAGCTGCAATGATGGACTTTTTCATCTTGTTATTTCCAGCGGGAGGCCACGACCTGACAAATAATGTGTCCCCAGGGAAAGAAAGCTGCCACCCTCTGGGGCCCCAGGTGCTCTGGGGGTGGGCTCAGGCCTCTCCCTTCTGTGGCCATGGGGTGGCCTGGGGTTCTAGGCCTGGGTTGGGGGTGCGCTGCTGTCACCAGAAGGGGAGTGGGCCACCGAGAGGAACAGGTGAGAACCAGATACACTCACTCACTTCACCAAGTGCCATGCCCCCAGGGGAGAGTGTGTCCGTTCTCGTGAAGGTTATGTTCAAGTGGGAAAGACAGACCCTCCACAAATAAATGACAGCAGGCACAAGCAAATGTAGGCATTGTGTTCCGAGGCGGGGGTCCAGCAGTGAAGCCTGCGGAGCATAGGAACTGGGAGCGGGAGGTCTGGAAGTGGCCACATGCCTTTGGCTCACATTCTAGAACTTCCGTGGCCACGCCTCCCTGCCAGAGAGCCTGGGAAAGTGCAGTCTGGTCGTTAGGCCAGGAGAGACTCACTCTGATCGGCCAGTGGCCCCTGTCATTCAGTGCAACACGAGGAAGGTCTGCGAACCTGGGAGGATCCAAGATATGCTTTTAGATGCTGGAAAGGTCGTCGTGTGAGAGGGAGGAGGATAGGCTTTGTTCCGACTCCAGGAGGTAGAAGCAGGGCTGTGGGTGAGCAGAAGCTCTCAGGGAGGCAGCAAGGGCGAGCAGCCATCCGGGGCTACCTGGTTTCAGTGCTGGAAGCCAGTCCGCCCCCAGCCCCAGCCCCGGCCCCCCAACCCTTGGCCCCGGGAAGCCTGTCATCAGGCTGACACAGGTGTGTCTGTCCTATGACTTCTCTCAGGCAACCCTCTCTCCCCCAGCCCCCTGCTCTTTCAGATTTGAGTTATTGTGCTGTTGGCCATGAGCTCGATGTTAATGAGTCAGCAATATATATCAAGTAAGGGGCCTTTAAACAGAAATACCATAAAACAAGGTGATGTACTGACTGCTTGAGTCTGTGGTGGCCAGAGGCTCACAGAAACCCAGCCCTGCATTTGCCCACCAGCAGCGGTGCAGTTATCTGCTAGCTCAGTGTCCACGGTGACTTTATAGAACGCAACTACCGAAAATAACAAGAACTGGCTGGAGACCTACACAGTGGAGTACTTTTTCGGCCATAAAAACAAATTAGTGCTGGAACAGCATGGATGAACTTTGAAAACATGATGCTAAGTGAACGGAGCCAGTCACAAAAGACCACCTATTATTGTATGATTCAATTTTATGAACTGTCTAGAGCAGGGAAATCTATAGGGATGGAAAGATTAGACGTGAGCCTGGGGGAAGCAGGGGAGGTGTTGAGTAGAGGAGCAAAACTTGAAGGTTTCTCTTTGGGTGATGAAAATTATCTGAAATTGTTTCTGGTGATGATTGTACATATCTGTGAAAACACTAAAAAGACACAGGCTTGTACACTTTATGTGGGTGAATTGTTAACGGTATATATGAATTATATTTCAATAAAACAGTTTAAAGAATAACCCTCCAGAGTAACTCACAAGGGAGAAGCCGGGGGCAGGGCTCACCTCGGTGGCTGCCCCTTGGGCACCTCCTCCCTGCAGCCTTGCTCTGTGTTCGCCACCCTTCACAGGCGGGCTCAGCCCCCACACCCAGCATCTTGTTGGGGGAGCAGCCAGTGTGCTAGTCTGGCCTCTCCGGCCTGTCCCATCACGTCAGGAAGACTTCCCAGCAGAAGTGCTCAGCAGTAGCCTGGGAGATCTAGAAGGAAGCTATGCCTTCTTCTCCTCATCTGATCATTCAAGCACAGTGTAGAAGATCACCTGGTGGAAATGACAGAGCAGGCTCCAGGCAGCCCAGAGCCGTGCTTCTAGACGGTAATGACTGTAAGGTCTTTTCCAACCCAGATAGCCTCGCGTCCGTCAGAAATGCCTCTGACCACAACTAACAAAACCCCTGACAGCCAGTAGCTGAGAAGGAGGGGAGGCAGCTGTCTCCGTGGCTGGAGGTCTGGAGGCCAGCAGGTCCGGGATGGGTGCGGGGGCTGGACGGTTCCCTGGGGCCCACTCCCCCACCCTCAGCAACAGGCTGTCCGTCCTAGTCCTGCTGCTCACCGTCACAGGAAAGCCAGGAGCGTCCGAGAGCACACAAAGTCGCTCTCCGAGGCAGAGAAGAGAAGGTACAAAAAGATTCTTTCCTTAACTGACTTTGTCTTTTTAACTGGGATGGGGCCAGGAGCCCCATCAGCAGGCTTGCCCTGTGCCTCACTGGTCACGACGGGGTCACGTGCCTGGTCCCAGAGCAGTCGTGGGGCTGCGTGATCCGCTGCGATCCACACAGTGTCCCTTGGGAGGCTGATGTCACGGGACCCCCGATTCCTCCCTCCACCAAACCCAGCTGCTCCTGGGGGGCAAAATAGGGAAAGAAAGAAGAGCTTTTGGGTGGGCCCTGACGAGCATTGGGTGAGGATTACGGAAGATGGAAGGAAGACCGACCGCGTTCTCATGCAGGAATACTATTGAGACATGTCTAGAACCACCGGAAGGAAAGGCTTCGATGCTTGCGATTATGAGCTCGAAATCTAACCAAGTTCCACCAGCTGGCTTGCAGCAATAGCGCAACAGATCCCTAGGGCTTAAGAAAACAGGCCCTCACCTGGACGGTAACCAGAAGGACAGCCTGTCAGTGCTGGCACCTGCCCTCCACGGGGCATTTCCTCGACCCAAGCGAGAGAAACTTCACAGTGCTACCAGAGGATCTTCCCCACCCGGGGATCGAACCCAGGTCTCCTGCACTGCAGGCAGATGGTTTTTTGTTTGTTTGTTTGTTTGTTTTACCACTAGCGCCACCTGGGAAGCCTCGCTATTGGATATACAAGAGGGCTATCGCCTCTGCTCCTGATGCTTTGGGTGTGGAAAGCACTTTGAAAGCGATCGGCTTGCGTGGGCACGGCCGAGTAATGGCTTATATCTGGAGCTGTGACGCGTCTGTGACGGATAGCGTCTTCCACGTGTTTGCGGCTGCAGACACCCTACGTGTACCCAGCGTGTCTTGTGAATACAGAAGAACAGCTGCAACCTTCTAAAAATTAATGGGTTTCTGGATCATTTGCATTTTTTATGGTTTGCCAACAAAAGATAGGGAGAGGGGAGGGAGTTTATTAATGTTTGAAGAAATCCTCCGAAAGGAGAAGAAGCGAGCCCTCTCGGCGAGCCGGCGGCCGTCCGCGTCTCTCACGGGCCACCCCCTCGGAGGGGAGAACTGATGCGCAGCCGGGAAAGGAGACAGCTGCTGCGCCGCCAGGGAACCGCCCGGGGCTGACATCATTCTATTCGGGGCCTCAGTGACGGTTTGGTAACGGCCATTTTCAGAAAACAACCCAGGCAGTTTCAGGATCTGCTGTCACAATAGGCACACTAAAAATAAAGTCAGCATAAACAGATTAAGAACTGGACAGCATAACAAGGCATGAAGAATTAGAATGAGCGCACCGAGCTCCAGATGACAGCAAAGAGCTGTGCGAGAGAGACGGGCGGAGGGGAGAGGAGGGTGGCCCGAGCTGCTGCGCGGGGGTTTGGGGACAGCTCGGTCCCCGGCCTGGCAGCCCGGAATCGCATTGCAATTCAGGGGTAGCGGAGGCGCTAAACTAAGGCAGAAGCCACGCTCCTGTAGCGATGCCATTTTGGGGGTGGTGGTGCTGACACCTCCTAAAAGACAGATGGGAAGTGCTCCACGCTGACCCCGTCCTTCCCAAACACGAGTTTGGAGAAGGGTAGGGATGCAGTGCTGGAGAAAGTGAGCTGGAAAAACGTTTTTAATTCAGTCATGACATTTGGGGTGGGGGGATGAATTTCTTTGGAAAACTGGCATGAGAGGGAAGAAAAAAAGGCATGTGCTAGAAACTTGCTGTGCGAACTCAGGGAGGTGGCATCTGACCTAGGGGCTCCTGAGCAGTCTTAGTTAATGACCTGGCTGACTGCCAGGCACTGCGGGTGTCTTCTCCCCCCACCCCCATCCCGTGTGGCTGGAAGACCTCTTTGTTTCCATCTGCATCCCAAGCTGGGAATGCCAGAGCGCCTCAACTCCTCATCCTCTCACCATTCACTGATTCTAAGAAGTGGGTTAAACAGAACAGAGCAACAGACACTGCTTTCATGGAAATATCTTATGCAATTTCTTTGGAACATCANGAAGACCTCTTTGTTTCCATCTGCATCCCAAGCTGGGAATGCCAGAGCGCCTCAACTCCTCATCCTCTCACCATTCACTGATTCTAAGAAGTGGGTTAAACAGAACAGAGCAACAGACACTGCTTTCATGGAAATATCTTATGCAATTTCTTTGGAACATCATTTCCCAACTGAGTTCCCTGGTGTTAATAAATACTAGGTTTAAAACATGGAACTTAAAACACAGTTTAAAACACCAGGGCTTCCCTGGTGACTCAGACCGTAAAGCTTCAGCCTGAATGTGGGAGACCCAGGTTCGATCCCTGGATCGGGAAGATCCCCTGGAAAAGGAAGTGGCAACCCACTGCAGTATTCTTGCCTGGAAAGTCCCATGGATGGAGGAGCCTGGTAGGCTACAGTTCATGGGGCTGCAAAGAGTCGGACATGACTGAGCGACTTCACTTTCCTTTCCTTAGAACACATAAGTGTTCTTAACTTAAGTAAGTTTGGGAAATTTGGAGGTGAATTTAGTGCAGCAAGTGAATTTGCTGCATCAGAACTTTCCAAAATCTTTAATATGATAAAGTGTGCTATGAATCTTACAGAAGAAATAAAGTAGACAGGTTTCTCAAATGAATTTTACCATCAAAACTCCTCCCCACCACCGACTTAAAAATAGTTTTTGCAGAACACCATGGTGGAACTCTCTGGGTATGTTTTGTGCTAGCTGCAGACCACGTGCTTTCCAGCTAGTTGAATATCCTAACGCTGGTGGCACGCCATCCTTAAGCCAGAGCTGGGGATGTTGAGGAAGGAACACAGCCCCCTGCGTTGCTTCCGAGCAAAGACCAGTTTTGTTTGATAAAGGAAACATTTGGACTTCCCTGGTGGCACACTGGATAGGAATCTGCCTGCTAGTGCAGATTGAATGGGTTCAGTCCCTGGTCCAGGAAGATACCGCAGGCCAAGAAGCGACTAAGTCTGCATGCTGCAACTACTGAACCAGTGTGCTGCAGCTCCTGAAGCCCGCCCTCCCCGGAACCTGTGCACCGCAACGGGAGAAGCCACCACAGTGAGAAGCCCGGGCACCGCAACCAGCGGCAGCTCCTGCTTGCCTCAACTGGAGAAAGCCCTCTCGCAGTAAGGAAGATCCGGTGTAGCCGAAAATACATTAATTAATTTTAAAAAGTGAAAGTCACTCAGACATGTCTGACTCTTTGCAACCCCATGGAATTCCCCAGGCCAGAATACTGGAGTGGGTAGCCTTTCCCTTCTCCAGGGGATCTTCCCAACNCAACTGGAGAAAGCCCTCTCGCAGTAAGGAAGATCCGGTGTAGCCGAAAATACATTAATTAATTTTAAAAAGTGAAAGTCACTCAGACATGTCTGACTCTTTGCAACCCCATGGAATTCCCCAGGCCAGAATACTGGAGTGGGTAGCCTTTCCCTTCTCCAGGGGATCTTCCCAACCCAGGGATAGAACCCGGGTCTCCCACATGGCAAGCAGATTCTTAACCAGCTGAGCCACAAGGGAAGCCCAGTTTACAAAAGAACATCTTGAAAAAAGGGAAGTGTTTTTCTTGTTAGTTTTGCAGTTCAGTACCAATTCAATGGCTTAAAGAGAGGGGATGATGGCCCTGGGTTCTCCAGCTTGGAGAAGAGGAAGGAAACCACAAGGTCAGGTTAAACCTTGCCTGGTGGCAGACACTGCTTGTGCCTTTCCGTGCCGTGCTAGTATTTTGGCAGACATTCATCTGAGGTCAGTAAAAGGTAAATAAATGCACTGGGGCTTCGCTGTGGAGACATTTAGTCATTTTGTTAGCATATTATTGTGTCCAGGTGCTTTGCCAAGTGTAGAGCCAGTTCTGGCTTCATGTGCTTCGTAACTGCTGGGGAAATGAGCAAGATTCTTCCGATATTCCCTCCTCTCTGTGCAGCCCTCCCCAGGCGGCTGGAGGTGGAGACGCGGCCGAGACGGGGCTACCCGAGGGATTAGCTTTCTGTGTTTCCAAACAACAGGTGGAATCTTTTAACTGATCTTTCTCCTGAAGGTTCTCCAGCCTGACTGGAGTTAAAGGGAGGTGAGGGTGGGAGGTGGGGTACTGGGGTGGGTGGAAGTGAGGCAGCTCTGGGCCCACCAGCTTGGTCAGGGTTGCAGAGTCCCTTGGACATCTGGGTCTAAGGTCCAGAGTGGGAAGTGAGCTTTTGTATATGACGTCTCCTGGAAAACATGGTTTGAGACCATCCAGCTCTGGGACATTTGTGGGTTCATCTGCAGCCAAGCCCCACAAGGGCAAGGCTCCAGGACCTGAAAGATGTTGAAGAGCAGCCCATGCAGGCTGTCCTGGGGACTCAACAGTGAGCAGTGCCGAGGTGTGTGTGGGCGGTGGGGGACGGGGGCCTGTCTGGAAACCATGGGGTGGAGTTTCAAAGGGCTGAGGCCAGAAGCAGAGAATTTCAGTATGGGATTGTGCAGTGAAAATCAAGGCTCTCTCCAGAAGAGACCACCCATAAAGATGGGTCAATTATTTTTCAACAAAGATGCAAAGGCAACTCAGTGGGGAAAGGATCATCTTTCTAACTGATGATGCTGGAACAAACATTCATTCATAATTTAAAAGAATGAACCCCCATCCAAAAATGAACCTCCATCCAAATATCACACCATATACAGAAATTAACTCCAAATGGATCATGAAACTCAATGCAAAGCATAAAGTTATAACAATTCCTAAAGAAACATAGGAAAAAATTTTGTGACCTAGGTTTAGGCAAAGATTTTTTAGCTACAACTCCATAGGCATGACTCATAAGAGAAAAAAAAGTGATAAACTGGGTTTTATCAAGATTATTTTTAGGTCACGGCTGATTTTTATTATTATTTTAGTTATTAGAACATAGTTGATTTATAATGTAGACTTTATCAAGATTACAGATTTCAACTCTTTAAAAGATGATGCTAAGAGAATGAAAAGACATGCAATAGACTGGGGGAAAATATTTGCAAAATACTTATAGATCAAGGACTTGTACCAAGAACATGTCTTGAAAACTCTCAGAACTCAATAAAAAAGACAATAACGCAACTAAAACCTAGATAGAAGATTTGAACAATTTGCCAGATTGTTAGATAATGCCAAAGAAGATGTGATGCTGTTGTTGTTTGGTTGCTAAGTCGTGTCTGAGTCTTTGTGATGCCATGGAAACGGATAGTGTAGTAGGAAATATTAGTGGAGAAAAAGAGGCTGAATAACTTGGTTTACATGGAATAGCATCCATGCTCCAGATGGGAATTCAGCCAGAGAAACGGGGAGCAAGAAAGAACGACATGGGGGAGTCAGTCTTTCCAGGAACTGATCCCATTTCTTTATTTTTCAGGTTTTCTTATATACCTTTTGTTACATATAGGGATGAATACAGAGTCACGTGGGGGTCAGCAGTCCTGACCTTTATCAAAATCAGGTGCTTTACATAAAAAAAAAAGGTCTTAGGGGTTTTACCTCATCTTTTGGCCATGAGACCTGCTGACATTTTATGATCCTTTCTTTCTGATAACCAAAAAACTTATTTTTTCCAAGGGTGTTTTTTCTTAAACCAGGCACCACCCTCCAAATAAAGTTGCATTCCTATAGGGTGAGGGTGTAGTGAGTTACAATCAAGAAAGGAATTTATTTAACCCAAGGTTAACATGATTAATCTTAAAGGTTAATACTTATTTCTCCTATATGCTAGTTATATTCATTATAAAGGCAGGGAATATGGAGATTTAGCAGCAAACATCAGCCCAACAAATGAAAATCCTTTCACCAATGTTCCCCTTAAGATCTATTTAGGCTTAAGATAGTGATAAAGTTACATTTTTACATAGCAAGGACACAGTGATTTATAACAAAGTACAGTGATCTATTACAAAAAACAAAATTCATTAAATCAAAAAGTCTAGTATTGCTAACCTTAAAAACTACTATATTTCCTTTTCTATATTCCAAATACATTGATTAATATATTCCCAGGTGCCTAAGGATATGGAGGCCTGGCAGCAATCATTGACTCAACAATGAGAAAAGCCCTATGCTAGTACTCCAAACTCTTTGTGCCATTTATGGTTGAGAGGTTGTCACACAAGCTAGTTTGTCAGCAGAGAGGTTTGACCTGAGACACCCTTGTCCCACCCAGGGCAGGGAATTAGCAGCAATTATTGGCACAACAAACGAAAAACCCTTCACCAATATAATTCCTAACCAACCCACTATACTAATAACTTCTAACTTCCCAAAAGAATTTGCCTTTAGTAAGTCTAAAACATCTCCTGCCTCTCATGGTTGGGAGGCTGTAAACAATCACATGTGGCTGGACGAACCTGTACAGGCAGGCTAGATAACCTTCAGGGTTCGTTTGTCATGCCCAGGAATTTTTATTAACTTGGAGCTGCAAGTTAACTCCTTCTCTGAGAGAAATGGTTATGGGGGAGAGCCTCCCGTAAAGTCAGAGATGTAGGTGAGAGCATAAAACAGACTCTGGTTTTGGGGGTAGATGCTTGGAAACAGGGGGTTTCCTGAGGCTTGATCACCCCTTTGCGTATGCCAACCTTCCTTTCTCATGACCTTTGCCATGGGCGGAGTTCCTCACGCTGGCCCCCCGCAGTTGCCATTTCCTGCTCCTGGGGATCTTCCCAGCCCAGGGATCCAACCTGCATCTCCTGCATTATTAGGCAGATTCTCTACTACTGAGCCACCTGGGAAGCCCAAAGAAGATACACATATGGCAAACAATCACATGAAGATGTTCAAAAACTTCTTCCCTAGAGAAATGCAAATGAAAACCACTGTGAGACAGTTACAGCCCTGTTAGAATGGCTAAGTGAAAAAGACTGACCTTGCCACATTCTGGCAAGGAGGCAGGCAATGGGATCTCAAATCTGAGTCAGAAATAATTTGGTTACTTCCTATAAAAAGTTATTTCAGGGGAGTGCAATATGGCAAAATAATGGTTAATTTGTTGTCAGGAGCCTAAAGCTCAGTTGTCCTGAATCAACAGTCCCGGGAAAGGGGGGCCCTTCTTGTCATCTCCATCTAATAGACAAGTGCACTGAGACCTGGAGAGCCTGGATCACGAAATGAGTTAATGTTAAAGGCTCCCTCGGGACTTCCCTGGCAGTCCAGTGGTTAAGAATCCGCCTTCCAATGCAGAGGATGGGGGTTCGACCCCTGGTCTGGGAACCAAGAGCCCACATACCCTGGAGCAAACTAAGCCCAAGGGCCACAACGACAGAGGCCCACGCTCAGGGCCCCGGGCCACAGCCAGAGAGAAGCCGGCACGCTGCAGCGAAGATGCTGCAACTAACACCCAATGCAGCCAAACATAAATAAATACATTTTAAAATGTGAAAGGTTCCAGGCAGGTGGGTCAATTCCTCAGCCCGTGGCTTAAGGTGTGCATCACACCCGGCTCACGCGTGCTTAAGTGGCAACATCGTGAAGACCACACTGAAGGAAATGACACAACAGCAGACCCCAAGAGGGAGACATCCCCCCGCCGCAGGGACAGCCGTGTTGTTGTATCGCTGGGCCCCTGCACAGAAATGTGGGTGTAAAAGGAAACCTTGAGAAGGATGGAGACATAAAGAGTATCTCCAAGAAGAAAAGTAGGGTTTGGCAGTGAATCTTTTTCTGTGCATAATTTAACTTCTTTCTTTGCTACCCTGAACCAGAAGGGGATAATGTTATATATAGACCTTGAGATCCCGCCAGACTTGTGCAAATAGACATTAGGAAGAGTGTTGAAAGTTGCAGAAAACTACAGAGTACAATTAAATTTTTGTCCATCAGTCACTGCTTGCTAGGCACTCTTACAGCAGTTTTGTGTGAGAATGCTGTTTTATCTCTAAAGGAAGGTATTATTCACCAGCTTTTAGATATGATGGCTTTCGGAGAGGTTAAGTAACTTGCCTGAAGTCACACAGCTGGAAAGAGGGTTGAAACCCAGGTTGGTCTGAGTTATCAGTGCCTGTCTTTTTCAATGTATTCATTGCCTCCACCAGGGGCTCATCTCTCAGACACATACACAGGCCTCCAGGGGGCACGTATGTGTCCTGCTTCTATTTGTCTTTCATGCTTCATGTTTATGTGATGCTAAGAAGCTCATGTTTCTGATTTGCTCTGAAAATTCAAATGGCTACCCTGTCTCGCCCTACTCCCCATCCACCTGGTAGTTAATAATCACTACTTCCCAGGCAGGAAGTACCCCTGCAGAATCAGCCTTTCTCCCCCTGCCCTCTTCAGCAGCTTGGCCAGTGTCAATAATCCCAGATAGAAATTCAAACATAGTCAGAGAGACTTCCCTGGTGGCCCAGCGGTTAAGAATCCTCCTGCCAATGCAGGGGGGTGGGGACACTGGTTCGATCCCTGGTCCGGGAAGATCCCACGTGCTGCGGGGCAACGGAGTCCTCACGCCGTACCTACTGAGCCGGTGTTCTAGAGCGCAGGAGCCGCAACCCCGACGGCTGTGTGCCCTGGAGCCCGAAGCCACCGCAGCAAGAAGCCTGTGCGCTGCAACTTGAGAGCAGCCCCCGCTTGCTGCAACTTCAGAAAGCCCGGTGCGGGAGCAAGGCCGCAGTGCAGCCGAAACCGAAATAGGTAAATGTATGCTAAAAAAACAGACAGTGGCAACTCCAGCTCTAGACAAGGAAACAGGCCCTGGCCCCGCCCACCTCTAGGCTCAAGGGTCTGTTAATATCACCTGGGAGAATCCATCTCAAGACTTTTCAGCATCAGGAGGTGCTTCCAAACTCTGACCAGCAGAAGAAATGAGGCCACGTTGAACTAACAGCACTGTTTTCTGCCAGCCACAAACACACTTGGCAAGAAGGAAGGCTTGGAACAGGCGGGTGATGCTTTTCAATTGGATAGGCCTCGCGGCTGTAACAAAAATCAATATATGGCTGGGGCGGCTGCACACGTGTAGATGCTTCTGGGCCTGGCACCTATGTTGGAGGCGCGCCCTGGGGTGGTGGGGGTCTGGGGCTGTCTCTTATACACATCTGGTTAAACAGAACAGAGCAACAGACACTGCTTTCATGGAAATATCTTATGCAATTTCTTTGGAACATCATTTCCCAACTGAGTTCCCTGGTGTTAATAAATACTAGGTTTAAAACATGGAACTTAAAACACAGTTTAAAACACCAGGGCTTCCCTGGTGACTCAGACCGTAAAGCTTCAGCCTGAATNCACCTTATTGGATCAGATGAGCTGGGGGGGTAAGGATGAGTGGGGGTGGGCGAGGGTGGGTGCAGGGCGTGGGGGCTGCGTGGAGGGGCCAGCCCGCGGCCCCTGCTCCGAGGGTCTGACTTTTCGGGGCCAGAACAGACCCTGCCGCGGCCCGCCACTACATCGCGGGTGGCGAGCATCCCATGCACCGCGGGGCTGCAGAGGCGGGGGTGAGACGGGAGCCTTCCAGTGCTTCTGCAGTCACCACCGTGCGAAAGTAACAGGAAAACCAGACAGCCTCCTGGATGTGTCTGCAAGCGCGTCTCTTCTCGCCGCAGCTGTCCAGGGGCTTTGGGGAGACGGCACTGTGGGCTGTCTTCGTTTCTGTTTTTGTTTTTCGCAGGGAGGGGGCATTGGCTCTGAGCAGAGCGGATGAGACAACGGTTCTGTGGAGCCGTCACATTTATTTTTCCTTCCAAATGAGGCACTAAGGGGAGAGGAGAGTCGCTGCAGGGTACTCAGGCCGTGAGGGAAGGTCTGGAGGTTTTTCTCGGGAACACGGGAACGGGGCACGGCCTCTCTTGGTGTCCCTCCGGGGTCGGGGGGCCTGGAGGGGACCCGGGCTGGGGAGCAGGTCTGCGAGCCTGGTGAGGCCCCCATCAGGAGCCAGGCCCAGAGCTGGGGACAGACGGCAGGAAACCAACGCGACGGCCAGAAGGGCGCTCCCAGCTCCCGCGCTGGGCACCCCGCGGGCGCCGCGGCTGCTTCCAGACGCCTCCACAGCGTGGGGGGCGCGCGCGGGCTGGGAAGGCACCGAGAGCCCACTCCACGTTTCCTAACCAGAGCAGTCCTCTTTTCACAACAGTCCTCTTCCGATAACGTCAAATATAATTTAAAACACGTTATGGCCAGTCTAATTACAGCTTCTTTGTCCTGAGTGTTTCACACACAACACACACACACACACACATGTGCGCACACACACAAACACACACATCTGAAGAAGACAGCTCAGCCTTGGGACTCCCCGAGCCCCACCCGAGCCTGACTCTCTGGAAAATACCCTTGACACACACATGACGAGCCCGTGGAAGCCTTGCTGGAGGGCTGGGCTGCATTTTTTTCAAAACCTTGGGTTTTCCCAGCCACATAAGCTATTCTCTCTCAAGGCATGACTTTTGTGTAGAAATTTATCATATTTTTTCAACAGTCCAGAAGTGAAATATTTTTTTTTTAATTGAAGAAAATCCTTTAAGCTGTCCTGGACTCACTCAAGCATGTAAAAAGGGTATTTTTCAACCATAGTTCAGATGCTGAGTATGTTCGCAGCCTGAATCATCTGAATTTAAAACTCTGCATTGGGCCTCTTAGCCCAACAGCTGAGCATCTTGAAAAGGGGCCATTTATGAAGAAAAATACGGTTGTGAAATAAAGGATATGAGGAGTTAGAGATCCTCCGGGTTACAGTAATAGATTGAAAGTCATAAATCTTAGTTTCTATTCTTGGCTCCAGAAAGAATTTATGTGTTCACTGAATTTGGCACATGGAGGCAACAGGAAAGAGAGACTCGAGAACTTGGACATGGAGGAAATAAAGTCTTCTTGTAAAAGTTAAATTATGAAACCTACATGCAAGGCCAGAGCAAACATGTGCAAAACCACCTTAAAAAAACACAACAGTTTACAAGTCAGATACAGGTCAGCCAGGATTGCACAAGGCAGTCACAGAAGCAGCTACTGGCAGCTCATATCCGAGCAAAGGGGAAGTTGGGGGAGATGTGACGGCAGAGGGGAACGGGGAGGGGCTACGGTACATCTCGGTCTAGCCCTGGGGCATGTTGCTGGGTGGGAAGCAGTAGAGGGTACATGGCGACTGGGGTTTCAAGTCGCTTCTTGGCCATTTACTAGCTGTGTGATCTTGGGCTAGTTACTTAACCTCTCTGAGCCACCATAGCTTTACTTGGGGAAATGGAGATAACTGGGCTTATCCCTGTGAGTTGAAGAGGGGTGAAAAGATGAAATGCACGTAAATCACTTAGCAGAGGGGTGGTGGGGACTATGGGGGTGATGGTGGATGTGATTATGCTGGGCATGGTGATGGTACTGTAGAGCAGCAAGCCGACCCTCAGCGCAGAGTTGCCAGGTTGGGCTGGCAGAGCCTGATGCTGTCGGCAATGCCCAGTAGCCAGACAGACCTGGAACACACAGGCAGTTGAACAAAGCTGGGTTTCTTGGTATTGGCCACCAGGGAGATGACAGCTTGTGGGGAACCTTGGAGAATCTGAGTAAGGGGACTGGAGGTGGGGGGCGGGGCTTCCTTTAGGATTTGGGCTTGTTTGGGGCAATCGTTCTGGATTGGAATTCAGAACTTTGAAACTGGGTATGACTGGGCACCACATTTTATGTGCGATTGTAATTGGTAGAGAAATGGCTGTCATGTCACGTGGAAAGGAGGGACATGCAGTCACTTGGCGGTTTAAACAGTATGCTTATTTTTTTTGTTTTTTGTCTGTGTTCAATCATGATTATGGAGTGGCCTTGTTTTCTCCATCCTGGTCACAGAGTGACCTTGTTTGATGTTGGCGTTCAGTGAAATTGTGTTTGTTCAACAGAAGAACACCACGGCTGAGCTGCGAGGGCCAGGCCAGCTCCCAGCTGACAGCTGTCGTGGACTGCTTTTTTGTTTCTCATCACCATGCCCCACCCAGAAACCTCACTCCTGCTCATCGTTCACCAAGGACCTCTTTGATTATCATTGGGCTTCCCACATATGGGAGCTGCAGGGGACAACCGTGGCCACATGGATCTGAGCATTCCAGATCCCCGAGCTAAGGTTACTGTTAAACCTTATGATATTGCCACTCTTCTAGGTAGAAAGCATTTGAATACTGGCAACTTCACACAGTTGATATTCTCACTGCAGTTTGATAAACTGTCATTCTGGAGCCCTTAACTTTCTCCTGGGAGCCCATTATAAGAGGAAGGACTCTGTCTCTGGGTATGAACGATTTGAGGAATCTGATCCTGTAAGGCAGAGAGCTTGATCTTAAACCACACTCAAAATGTGGACGGACTGATGCTGAAGCTGAAGCTCCAATACTTTGGCCACCTGATGTGAAGAGCCAACTCATTGGAAAAGNCCATTATAAGAGGAAGGACTCTGTCTCTGGGTATGAACGATTTGAGGAATCTGATCCTGTAAGGCAGAGAGCTTGATCTTAAACCACACTCAAAATGTGGACGGACTGATGCTGAAGCTGAAGCTCCAATACTTTGGCCACCTGATGTGAAGAGCCAACTCATTGGAAAAGACCCTGATGCTGGGAAAGACTGAAGGCAGGAGGAGAAAGGGGACGACAGAGGATGAGATGGTTGGATGGCATCACTGACCCGATGGACATGAGTTTGAGCGAGCTCCGGGAGACAGGGAGGGACCAGGAAGCCTGGCGTGCAGTCCACGGGGTTGCAAGAGTTGCATGAATGAGCAACTGAACAGCAAGGCTTGGGTGCTGCCCGCTCTTCAGGGAGGGGGTGGGCGCTTGCAGGAAACAAGTGAGGAGCATCAGGACACACGAGCTAGGCGGGAGCTGAGCGCCAGCACAGAGCTTGAGACGGCGGGGTCCAGGCAGGGCGACGCCAGCTGCCAGGTGCCAACCACACGCCTGTATCACAGGTTCCTGTTACATGTCCCCAGGCCCCCGTGTGACTTCTGTGAAATTCCAGTGGCAATTGCTGCTTTAATTGATGCTTTTCCCCGGCAGGAGCTGTGGAGCAGGTTAACAAATTGAGGCATACAAAGCCACCTGCGCTTTGAACGGTTCTATTATAAGGGCGCTCGCTGGGGCCAAGAAGGGAGGGCAGGGGGGCTGGATTTCTCCCATGTTCTGCCACGCTGGGCTGTCCCCACCAGTTTGGGCACTGCCAGCCAGAACCCAGAATGTAGAGGCGGCTACTGGAAGACCCAATAGCAAGCACGTTGCCTTTCTGAGGCCAAGTTTGGGGAAGAGAAGTGCCTTAGTATCCGTGGTTGCTGTTACTAATTACCACAACCCTGGTGGCTTAAGACAACAGGAGTGCATTCTCTTGTGGTGTGGAGGCCAGAAGTCTGGAGTCAAAGCCGGGGGCAGCCGGTGGGGTGGGGGTCGTCTGGCCCACGCCTCCCTGGAGGAGCCTGCAGTCCTGTGTGCCGCTTGGCTTGGAGTCACAACGCGCCACTCGCTGCCTCTGCGGCCACAGGGACTCCACATCTCCTTTGTACCCTCCGCCTTCGGTCTCAAACCTCCCTCTGCCTCTCTCCTCTAAGGACACTTGTCGGGCTTCAGGGCCCACCAGATAATTCCAGATGATCTCATGTCAAGATTTTCTCTCTCCAGCGACTTCTCTGGTGGTCCAGTGGTTAGGAAATCCGCCTGCCAAATGCAGGAGACACGGGTTCAATCCCTGGTCTGGGAAGGTCCCGCACGAGGGACAGCCAAGCCTGTGACATACAGCCGGTGCTCCACAGAAAGAGAAGCCCGATCATTGCAACAAAGGCTCGGCGCAGCAGAAACATAAATAACATTTTTAAAAAGATTCTTTTTCCAAATAAAGTCAGGTTCACAGGACATCAGGGCATGGGCATATCTCCTGGGGCCCTCCATGCAGAATCCACCCCCAGAAACACTTGCGTGACCACCTTTGACCCCTGGCTGCCTGGCCTCCTTGCCTCCTGCTCGTATACCCTGAATGGGCCTGATACGAGGGCTGGGGGTCCGAAGCAGAGGGACCCGGGCCGCCCTCCAGGACGCACAGTCTGTAGTAGCGGAAGGACAGATAACCCCCACCGGCTCCCTCCACACCCCGGTGGCCTGGGTCGCCGGGCTCCCAGGGGAGGACGCCCCTCGGCCTCGCAGGTGCTCTGGCACGGCATCCTGCCGCAGACACATGCTCGGGATGCCCCCGTCCTCCAGACGGGCTCCTGACTCCCTGGGGCGGTGACCGAGCACCGTTCAGCCGCCGCTGCAGCCGTTCATTTCGGTGCGGCCTGGGTGTCCTGTCCTCCTGGAGCGCCAAGGCTGTCCACGAGGCCATTGATTTAAAAGACAATATCACTTGCTTCCAAAGTTTATGAGGCCATAAACAGCCCCTGCATATTGATGACGGCCGAAGTGTTTGCTCAGCACATTCGCTGTGCTGTGCCCGTTTATTACGAGGGCCATGCTTTAAAACAAACAAAACCGCAACTGTTTTCATTTCCTTTGGAGGGGCCGTGCCCTTCCCCCAACAGCTGTCTTAATCTATTGGATCCCTGGTCCCTCTTCCCTGACCCCAGTTGGAAGCCTTAATGTGGACCATCTGAGATGCTCGAGCTGGGTTGTGGCAAACTCCCATCCCCACCCCTTTCGGTCTCAGGGAACCTCCCAGGCCCAGCACTGCTCGGAGGGCCTTGGAACAGGAGGGGAAGCGAGGAGGCTCATTTTTCTGAGGGCCCCGGCCTTGAGGCCGTCTCTGGGGCCTTGTCTCTCCTCTCTGGGGAAGAACACACGCGGTAATAAGAGAACCGAGCAAGCCGCCAGCATCCGCTCCTCTCACAGCCTAACACACCAAATAAAATTCCTTTTCATCTTGAGAAGCTGAGATGCTGCAAGGCTGGGCCGCTAGTTCATAAAGATTGAATCTTCAGAGCATTTACTGGCTGGAATGCCCCGGGAATCCAAACTGGTTTCTGTATAAAATATGAGGAAGGTTCAGAGGAGGTGGCGAGGCTGGGTGGGGAGCAGGCAGGAGAGATTGATTGCAAACTCTGTGCCAACTGAGCAGTTCTGTGCATGCCAAGTGGCGAGAACAACACTTGAAAAATGTATTAGATTATCCAGAACACAACGCTGATTTATAGGTGCAGTAATCCCCATCTTGCCATCCATTTTCGTAATAGAGAGAGATTAGGGCGACGGTGGCCCTTTGCTGGGATTGCCAGCTCTGTCCCCAGCCCCGGCCGCCCCCAGTCCATGATGAATCACAGGGTAAAATGCAGAGTTAGCGCTTTTAACAGGATGTTCTGATGTGGAGGGTTTTGAGATTTGAAGCGTTTCTGAATTTGGAATGAAAACTGATTGCATGAGGAATTAGTTTTGGTTTTTTTTTTTAATCTAATAATATTGATTGCTTATCACAAGGGTCTTCCTAGTGAGCGAGAGGAGGCAAGGAGTCCTCCAAGAACTCTCAGGCTGGGTTTAAAACATGAGGCACATGTTGGGAGCGGCCAGGTGACTCACCCCCAGGGGCATCTCACAGGGTAGCTGCCAGTGGTCCCACCCGAGCATAACTATGGCCTGGAGCACATGGCATCTGACACCACCTGAGCTGGAAAGGAGCCTGCCCAGAGAAAATGACACACACCCTCACCTTGGTCAGTGAGGATTTGTCTACTCAGCACACAGTAAGCCAGTGCCTAGGACGGGCAAAGCACAGTGTCAGATTCCTGCAAGATACCAAACACGGGGGCCCCCTCTGCTGTCTGCTAAGGGCTTTGTGAGACATCTGATGAAGCAAGTCAGCCCTCCAGATCCTTACAATCCCAACTGAACTGGGGCTGAGCAAACAGGAACCACAGGAACGAGCAAATGTACAGAGCAAGTTCCCAAAGGAAGCAGATTAGGAACTAGCACATTGTCAGGTCAGGGGCGGGTGAGAGGGACCAAGGACTCCTGGGGCGGAGAATGAAGTGTGCCCAAGGGGACTTTCCTTTCTGGTAGCGGCTCCAGGGAAGCCCTGGAAACTGGAAGTTGTCTGGGTGGACTTGGCCCATCCCCCGGCCTACTCACCAATGTTTGCTGCCATGACCCCTAAATCTGTCTTCCCAAACCCCTCTTCTAGGGAAATCTCATTCCCATATGTATTATTCTAACAAATGGTTTATCATTTTATCTCCTGCAAAGTCCCCTGTGACCAGGCAGGGCAGGAGAGCCTGCCTGTCTGTCTGCATACCCACTGCATCAGCAGATGAATCTCTTTAGGCCCCAGGAGAGGATGCTGTCAGGGTTGGAGGGGTGGGGGCTATCCCACCACTCTGCAAGACTACAGAGCTGGGTGGGTGGGGGCTGATGCCTGCCCACTGGGCTGGCCATGAGAGAGGAACAGGATACCTGCCCTGGGGAACCATCATCAGTACAGCATGATGGGAGGAGACGGCCCCAGTCACAGGCACAGTCACCGGAAGGGCTGGTGGGGACACTAGATGCTAAGAGAGCTTGAGGGGTGTCTGCCGTCAGCACCATCAGCACCACCATTATCCCCGCGTGGTCCATCACTAGCATCACTACCATCACTCAGTTCAGTTCAGTCGCTCAGTCGCGTCCGACTCTTTGCAACCCCATGAACCTCAGCACGCCAGGCCTCCTTGTCCATCGCCAACTCCCAGAGTTTACCCAAACTCGTGTCCGTTGAGTCGGTGATGCCATCCAGCCATCTTGTCCTCTGTTGTCCCCTTCTCCTCCCGCTTTCAATCTTTCCCAGCATCAGAGTCTTTTCAAATGAGTCAGCTCTTCACACGAGGTGGCCAAATTATTAGAGTTTCAGCTTCAACATCAGTCCTTCCAAGGAACACTCAGGACTGATTTCCTTTAGGATGGACTGGTTGGATCTCCTTGCAGTCCAAGGGACTCTCAAGAGTCTTCTCCAACATCACAGTTCAAAAGCATCAATTCTTTGGTGCTCAGCTTTCTTTATAGTTCAACTCTCACTTCCACACGTGACCACTGGAAAAACCATAGCCTTGACTACCTTATTCCTTTCTTGGGGCATGTCGCCCAGCTTGCAGGATCTTAGCTCCCTGACCAGGGATCAAAACTGCACTCTCGACAGTAAAGGCACAGAGTCCTAAGCGCTGGGCCACCAGAGAATTCCTATCATTTATTCCTAAAGAAGCCTGTGGGCCTGGCCTTTGCTAAGTGTTTCACACGTATCTAGATTAACCCTCACAGCTACCAGTGACTAAGGGACCACCATGGTCCCGTTTCATAGACGAGGGCCCTGAAGACTTAGAGAGGTCACCCAGAGAAGTGAATTCAAGCCCAGGTGGCCTGACTCCAAAGTCCACCGCATAGCAAACTGCCTCCCGTCCCAGGTGAGGGCACCCAGCCGATGCCAATATCCTGAAGGTCTGACCTGGGGAGACTTGACAAGGTGAATCATTTTAGGTTGTGGGCAAGCTGCAGGTGTAGCAAGGGTGGAGATGGGATCACTCCGTTTTTTGCATTATTCATTCATTCGCCACTGATCTGGATGGAGACAGCACAAAGAGGTGAAGGCTTGTCCCGCGGGCTCTGAGGAGCCACATGGGGCCATGGAACTGCCCCTGTCCAGAAGGAACAGGAAGGGCCCAGTGTGTGTCACTTCTCTGCTTTGAGAGCCACGTGGGGAGGGGGATTAGGGGTNCAAAGAGTGAGAGTGAGGATCGTGGCAAATGGCACGTCCACCCCCTGCCCTCCATCCAGTGGGGCGCTTGTCCACATTGGCCAGCGGCTCACCCCAGGCTCCCGTGTCTCCCGCCATCTCCTCGGCCTCACCACGCTGCCCTTGGGCTCCTGTTCCAGACGCCAGCGTGGGTAGCCCACGCGCTGCCAGTCCGCGCTCCTCTCCGTTTAGAGGCAGCCCACCAGTTCCGGGCACCAGTCCCCGATTCCTCCCAGGCAGACCCCACAGACGCTGGGCCAAGGACCTCCTCCTCCTTCGGGGCCTGTCTCTTATACACATCTGGTGTGGGAGTGATGGGGCGGGGGTGGGGGGTGCCAGGGAACAGGTGGCAGGAAGTCTCTGCCTCCTGCGCCTGATGCCTCCTCTCCTCTTTCCATCATCCACCTGAATATGTATGTTGTTACACACACTTAAAACACGCACACAAGACAAAAACGCCAATCCATCCTGCCAAAGGCATTTTCCCTTAGATTTAAAACCCTGTGTAATTTAAGGGATATGTAATTCATGTGTCTGCATTGAAACCATCAAAGTGCTTTTAAAAGAGCTATTTGAAATCTTTGGAGCTTGATGAATCTTTCCAGTTCTTTCTTTGAAACATGGGAACCACATACTGCTAGGGATAGTCAGTCAAACACCAAAGGCTGGGGTGGGTTCCAAACTCTAAACCCCGTGATGTTTCACTTTACCAAGCTGAATTTTTCATCTCTAATAGCCACTTCCAAATAGGACCGCGCACCCACAAGGACCACTCACACCTGTGCCCCCCTGGCTAGGGCCCCCACCCTCACTCCGTCGACCTTACCGCGGGGAGGCTGCACCCGGGATCCCGCGCGGTCCCCGCACCATCCCTGCGTGGTCCCCAGCCACCCGGTGGGGCGGGGTGTGCCGCACGGTCTGTTTAAAGCGTGTGTCCGGGGCCACTCGTCCAGAGTTGCTGAAAGACTGGACGGAATCTGCAAGCGAGCAGCGGCGCCCCCGCCGCGACCCCGCACAGGTGTTGGCTGGGCCCGCTTGGGCCCGGGGACCCCACCAGGCTCTGCGCCCACTTTCCACTGCGGCGCGGCCAGGTGCCCAGCTGACCGCTAGGATGGAGGAGAGGCAGGCGCGCGGGTGCCCAGACTTCTACCCTCACGGGAAGTGCGGGCGATCACCCCGCTGCACCGTGTCCTGGGGTCACCCCGCGATCACCACGCTGTGCCGTGTCCGGGGGTCACCCCGCGATCACCACGCTGTGCCATGTCCGGGGGTCACCCTGTGATCACCACGCTGTGCCGTGTCCGGGGGTCACCCCGCGATCACCACGCTGTGCCGTGTCCTGGGGTCGCGCTCCGGAGGCCCGAGGCCTCGCGGGGACCCCTCCGTCGCCCCCTCCCCGCTACCTCCGGGCAGGCCCCCAGCGCATCCTGACTCCGGCCCCCCTCGGCTCCTCCTCTCTGGCACGGGAAGCGCCCACTGCTTCCTGATCCCTTTCTATACCCCTGGAAAGGGGCGTTTTACGCCCGCTGGCACCTTCTGCCCGCTCAGCACTGGCCTGTAACCCCCTCCCAGGCGGTCAGGACGCTGGGGTTAAGGATGACCCAGGAAGCCGTGCTGTCTGCCGTGTGGACTAGGCCTGAGACGAGGAGGGCAGCCGCCCATGGACACACATCTCGTCCTCCATCCACCACAGAACCCATTTTCTTCTGGTTACTGAAGGCAGCCTCACCCTTTGCCTTTGAAGGCTGGGATTAGGCCGCTGCCTCTCACAACGCAAGAGACCCAATCAACCTCTTCCACCTCGAACTCTCCCTGAACAGGCAGGTTTCCCGCCCCTCCACAACCACCCCCATGTGACCCCATCACAGGGCCAGACTCCTTGGAGATGGTGCTCCTGGAGCAGTTGCTGGACAGGATGTGGGGATGATCACCAGTGGACAGGAAAGCTCGCTTGGCCTGTTCATGGAGAACATTCGAGTTAGTGTCATGACCAGGAGCTGCCCCACCCAGTACACGAACGCCTCCCACCACATGTGAATAAGCCTCTTCCTAGAACCAGGCTTGGGGGAAAGTCCTGGCCGGCGGGGTGTTTTCACTTCAGCTTGTGTTCATGGGAAAGGGCGGCATCTTCCAACACAAAAGGCTGCTTATGGCCAACTCAAGGCCAAATGACGCCCACAGCCCAGAACTTGTCACTATGTGCCCATTCGTGCACTTCCAGTTAAATGTAGAGGTTCTGGTAGCAGCCACCAGCCTCCTGACAAGTGGCCCGGAAACGGAGAGATTGGGCCTGGGGCTTGGGTCCTCCCATCACCATGGAGACCGGTCATCACTGGGCGGAAGCAGAGACGGTCGTTGTCCGGATGTTTGGAGGGGACGGTCCTGGTCAGGCTCACCCTGCCGTCAGCACCCGCCCTGCCTGGCTCACTTTCTCTTTCCCCAGCCTGGAAGCTTCTTTCGGTTCTGTAGCGCTTTCTGAGGTTCCCTACACGAGCTCTTCCCCAGCTCTGGGGTGAGGGACCAAAGGGCTCAGAGGCCGACCCTCAGACGGGAACTTTCCTCCCACCCTTCAGTGGCTGTGTGATGCGGGGTGAATCCACACCCTCTGAGCCTGTTCCTCCCTAAAGGGAGGAATAACATCCAGGCTGACACTGTCACAGGAGATGAGGCCCCTGAAAGTGATGGGTAAGTTATAGAGCGCTGTTCAAATATCAGTTATTATCGTGGTGCTTCACTGACCAGAGGTCCCCAGAGACTGGAATAGGAGCCTGTAACTTCGAGAATAATGGGAATAATGAACCATCATGAAGCGCTTACTGCTCTGAGGAACACCACGTCATGTGAAGTGCTTAATTCAAGCCTCTCACCCATCCTGGGAGGAGCAGTGTCTCCACGGACAGGTGAGAAACGGAGGGGTCAGCACTTGCCCTCGTGGGAGCGTAGGTCAGTGGTCAGCTGGTGCAGGCGTGGTCGCTGTTTGCAGAGTCCATCTTTCCAAGGCCGCTTGCTCACACTAACACCTAGCACGTGGGCATGCACACACACACACACACACACACACCCCTTCACTTCCCACTGGGGCTCGCACTGGACCAGGAGGTACTCCCCCAAAGTGTAGAGGCCCATCCTCTCCCAGAGGGTCGTGCTTGGAAGTCCTGCTCCATAACCTGGAGGCGAGGCCCGTCCCAGATGGTGGAGGGGACCCCTGGACGGACGCGGGATCTCTCCATCAGGTCATTGTGTCAGGCCTTTGGCTATTGACGAAAATGGTCACCAGGGAGTCACTCTCCTCCCCACCTCCCCGCCCCAGCCCCAGCCTTGGAGTGCAGACTCGAGGGGTCCCACTCCAGCCAGAGCCACCCCCCCCTCCGCTGGGTTTCCAGTGCACCCCGGAGTTTACTGCCATCAAAGAGTGAGAGTGAGGATCGTGGCAAATGGCACGTCCACCCCCTGCCCTCCATCCAGTGGGGCGCTTGTCCACATTGGCCAGCGGCTCACCCCAGGCTCCCGTGTCTCCCGCCATCTCCTCGGCCTCACCACGCTGCCCTTGGGCTCCTGTTCCAGACGCCAGCGTGGGTAGCCCACGCGCTGCCAGTCCGCGCTCCTCTCCGTTTAGAGGCAGCCCACCAGTTCCGGGCACCAGTCCCCGATTCCTCCCAGGCAGACCCCACAGACGCTGGGCCAAGGACCTCCTCCTCCTTCGGGGCCTTCCCAGCTCCGGGCTGCCCTCTGAGGTGCTTGGAAAAGCTTCTGACCAGAAGGTAGCCCTGGGAAAGGGATCCATTTTTAAAACAACTCACCTGACCCCTCCTGAGGCTGCAAAATCGGGCGCACGCCTGAGGTGCCTCCGGGAGGAGGAGGGGCTGTTTCCTGATGACCACACACTCACAGTGCGCTTTCCCATCTGCATTCATTTGGGGAGCTAATTCTGGCTGCCGAATGTCTTCATTTAAAATACACACATACATGTATTTTGTTCAGTGTTTTAATGAGGCCCAAAGGAATGTACTTTCAAATTTTGGTACACTTCATTTGTTATATTAATGAAAAGCCACTTTAAATCAAGTTTCCTGTTGACATTTCATTATGTATGCTGTTCTTACACATCTCTAAAGGAGATTTACGTTACAGGTAGTAACCACAAATACTGGCCGTGGACATGCTGTTAATTTAAAATGTAAAGTTTTCTTTTGAGGTGCAGCAGAAATATAGGGTCACTCTCTTCTCCAGGGCTGCTCACTTCCCTATGAAAATGACCCACAGCTGTCGCCCCATCCGGAGGCCCAACCTACAGGCAGGGATCTGACGTTCAAACCCAGGTTCACAGAAGGCAGAGCTCAGCACGGGGCCAGAGCATGATCGGAAGGGACGCGCCCCGCTCCCGGCAACACGGGCGGCCTTGACGGTGGCGCTGGCCTTGCCCTGGGCTGTTGCTGAACGTTTCCAAGTGCCACACTGCACCAAGCAGGTCAACCATATGCCATCAGACAGAGCCCACCCCACCTCGTGTGATGTAGATAGTCCACCCCAACCCCGTATGGCGGAGGAGAAAGCCGACACGCAGGGCTAATGGACTGTGGAGTTACGATCTGAAGCCAGGTCCGGGGCCCCTGACCACCGTGTCCGGCTGCGCGCTGCTGGAGACAGGCCTCCAGGCCCTATGTTCTTGGGGTGTTGCGAGGTAAGCCTGGCTTAGCAGCTGAAGACGGTGATCAGCAAGGTCCCGTTCAAGGAGGGTCAGCGCTGTCTACTGCCTTTGAGCCGGCAGAGGGTAAGCTCCAGTCTAGACACGAAGCCTTACTTTAGTGCCCACATGGGTTGTTCAATCACATCTCCACCTAGGCGGGCTGAGAGCACCCCGCACGGGAACGTGAAGGGGGAAGAGGACTTCTGTGGACTGCTCAGAATCCTTGGCCGTGTGATCTGACTCTGCCTCCCTTTCCTTGCCTTTCAGGCGAGGGAGGCAACAGCTGGGAGGACGGAGGCGCAACCAGTGGTCCGGTCACACTTCCTCTGGTGACCTTCAGGGCCTTACAAACACCGACAGACGCTACCTCCAGGACCCTCACGAGGACCCTCTGCGTCAAGCTGCTGTCATTACTCCTGCTTTACAGGTGAGTAGTTCTCAGAGAGGTCGAGTGACAAGCCCCACGTCACACAGCAGATGCGGGGCATCAGGGGAGTACAAAGGGCCCAGCAGAAGCCCCAGGTCTCTAATGACTGACACCCGTGTTTTATAATTTCTTACTGTCACTGAGGTAGAGGGTGGGGAGTGTTATGGCTGACTCTTTTTTCCTGGTTGACTTTTTAACATCTTATGACAGACAAAGGAATTTCAGACAGTATTCTGCAGCTTAATTTTTTTAAAAAGAGGACTTTTAAGTGTAAGGCAAATATGTTGTTATGCCTGGCTGGATGGTATCATATGCACTGAAATGGCCTCTTTAGAGAAAGTTAGATAAATATGGCAGTTAGGTGACACAGCCCCCAATGCCCTCAACACCCCCCCACAAAAAAAAAGAGACAGAAAGGGCCAGACACTCACTTTCCCAGAGCCTGCTAGAGGCGCCTGGGAAAGCAAGTCGTTTCTGATCAGAGCAGAGACGTGCCCAGGGTGCCCTCCCCTGCAGCTCCTTGCAGCTTTGGGTCACACCAGGCGCCCATCTTGCAGTCTGAGGGCAGAGGAGGGGGCGGGAGGATGGAGGGGTCTGGCCCCCCTGAGTTGAGAGACCACCCTGGGCCATGTCGCCAAGGAGACAGGGCCTGTGAAAGGACAGCCTGAGCCCTGGTGGGAACGTCTTGGGCTAGCTGTGCCCACAGCGCACCCCCTGTGCCCCGCGTGCCCCCAGTGCCCTTGGAGCCGGGGCAGCAGGAAGCCCCCAGGAAAGAAGCTCGAGCAGGGCGGGCGCTGGGGGTGAGAGCGAAGTGGGTACAAGGGTGCCTGGAGCTCAGGCAGGCAGGCACTGGGAGGGGTCTTCCTCTTGCCCTCACCCGGGCTTTCTCTGCAGACTCGGACAGAGCAAGTGGATTTGGAGCTGAAAGGCGGCAGGGGGGTGATAGGAGGTCTTCCAGGCCACGCGGTCTGGGCTCAGGCCCTCGCCTGGCAGCCTGGGACACGCTGGCTCCAGAGGGGCTGGGGACACAGCACCAATCCCACCCCCACCCCCCACCGCCAGATGTGTATAAGAGACAGGTCTGGCTGGACCCGGAGAGCCTCTCCCAGGACGGGGTGTGGGGGACAGTGTCTCAGGACAAGACGGGAGGCAGCCCCCGGGGTGTGGGCCAGGGTTCAGCAGTCAGAGACCGCAGGTAAGAGCTGGCCAGCGGCCCAGAACAAGGCTGGACAGGCCGCGGGCCTCCCAGAGAAGAGCATCACTGTTCTCGGGCACCCGCCAGCCGTGGGAGGGCCAGACCCAGGTCTCGGGGCAAAGGAGTCAGAGGTCTGCACCAGCAAACATTCACTTTGTCGATTCAAAAAATACTCGAACCTAAAACCTGAGAGTTATGTTTGATTTGGTGGAACGTTTTAGGACTTAAGCCCAGAAAGCAGCATCTCAAGTAATATTGAGAGAACTGGCTTGAGGAGGTGAGGGGAAGAGCCAGGTTATATGCTTTGCAACAGAGGGCAGGTGGTCCGAACGTCAGTTTCCTTTACTGTCTCAGGTTAAGGAACTCAGCACGTTTCTGCGCACGGGGAGAGGTCTGGGCTCACGGAAGCCGTTCCTTTGACGGCACCGCGGCGATCTGGGGCTGAGGAAACTCAGGAAGGACAGCACCTGTCAGTCCCGCAGCCCGCAGCCCCTCCCGACGGTGAGCCCCGAGGAAACTCAGGAAGGACAGCACCTGTCAGTCCCGCAGCCCGCAGCCCCTCCCGACGGTGAGCCCCGAGGAAACTCAGGAAGGACAGCACCTGTCAGTCCCGCAGCCCGCAGCCCCTCCCGACGGTGAGCCCCGAGGAAACTCAGGAAGGACAGCACCTGTCAGTCCCGCAGCCCGCAGCCCCTCCCGACGGTGAGCCCCGAGGAAACTCAGGAAGGACAGCACCTGTCAGTCCCGCAGCCCGCAGCCCCTCCCGACGGTGAGCCCCGAGGAAACTCAGGAAGGACAGCACCTGTCAGTCCCGCAGCCCGCAGCCCCTCCCGACGGTGAGCCCCGAGGAAACTCAGGAAGGACAGCACCTGTCAGTCCCGCAGCCCGCAGCCCCTCCCGACGGTGAGCCCCGAGGAAACTCAGGAAGGACAGCACCTGTCAGTCCCGCAGCCCGCAGCCCCTCCCGACGGTGAGCCCCGAGGAAACTCAGGAAGGACAGCACCTGTCAGTCCCGCAGCCCGCAGCCCCTCCCGACGGTGAGCCCCGAGGAAACTCAGGAAGGACAGCACCTGTCAGTCCCGCAGCCCGCAGCCCCTCCCGACGGTGAGCCCCGAGGAAACTCAGGAAGGACAGCACCTGTCAGTCCCGCAGCCCGCAGCCCCTCCCGACGGTGAGCCCCGAGGAAACTCAGGAAGGACAGCACCTGTCAGTCCCGCAGCCCGCAGCCCCTCCCGACGGTGAGCCCCGAGGAAACTCGGGGCGTGAGCACGCGGACACTGGCCCCAGATCGCCGCGGTGCCGTCAAAGGAACGGCTTCCGTGAGCCCAGACCTCTCCCCGTGCGCAGAAACGTGCTGAGTTCCTTAACCTGAGACAGTAAAGGAAACTGACGTTCGGACCACCTGCCCTCTGTTGCAAAGCATATAACCTGGCTCTTCCCCTCACCTCCTCAAGCCAGTTCTCTCAATATTACTTGAGATGCTGCTTTCTGGGCTTAAGTCCTAAAACGTTCCACCAAATCAAACATAACTCTCAGGTTTTAGGTTCGAGTATTTTTTGAATCGACAAAGTGAATGTTTGCTGGTGCAGACCTCTGACTCCTTTGCCCCGAGACCTGGGTCTGGCCCTCCCACGGCTGGCGGGTGCCCGAGAACAGTGATGCTCTTCTCTGGGAGGCCCGCGGCCTGTCCAGCCTTGTTCTGGGCCGCTGGCCAGCTCTTACCTGCGGTCTCTGACTGCTGAACCCTGGCCCACACCCCGGGGGCTGCCTCCCGTCTTGTCCTGAGACACTGTCCCCCACACCCCGTCCTGGGAGAGGCTCTCCGGGTCCAGCCAGACTCCTCCTTGACGCCCCCACCCCCTGCCCCATCTCACTCCACCTTCTTTAGCTCTCTCCTCAGGACACTGAGTCCCCCAGAGCCAGGGGGCCCTCTTTGTCCCTCACGTGTCCCATGGCGGCCTCCTCTGGGCTCGATTTATGTCGCCTCCTCAGAGAGGCCCTCCCTGATATGCCATCATGTCGCCTCCTCAGAGAAGCCCTCCCTGATATGCCATCATGTCGCCTCCTCAGAGAGGCCCTCCCTGATACGCCAACATGGGAGCCTCCTCTTTACCTGCCGTTGTGCCACCTCAGTGTCTTCTCTTTGTCGGACGCGTCCCATCGGTAATTGTGTTTATCTTCCCTCGTCTTCTTGTTCACTGTCTCCTCCGCTTCACTGAGAGGCCCTGAGGGCAGCATCCAAGTTGGTCTGTTCACACTATGAGCACAGCTCCCGGTTCACAGCAGACATCTTTCATCTCTCTGTCTATCATCTATCGGGTGTGCGTGCTCAGTTGCTCAGCCGTGTGCGACCCTTTGTGACCCCATGGACTGTAGCCCGCCAGGCTCCTCCAGGATTTTTCAGGCAAGAATACTGGAGTGGGGTGCCATTTCTTTCTCCAGGGGATCTTCCTGACCCAGGGCTTGAACCCGCATCTCATGCATCTCCTGCACTGGCAGGCAGACTCTTTACCACCAGCACCACCTGGGACGCACATCATCTATCGCATTTCAGGCATATATGTATAATACATAACATATATAATAGCAATACCTACATCTAGGTTTGTTACTAACAAATGACCGACTCTCCTTCCTTGGACCCAGATCACTTTGCCTGTTAGTCTAATTTTGTCGTGATTATCATTATTTGACTAAGTGCTCTGTTCCTCATAGAACGCACTCCTGCTAGGCCAGGGGCTCATCTCTGCTCCATGTCACCACCCGGGGCCACCCCAGCAGGCACTCAGTCCTGCCCTGTTCACCGGACCTTGACTCTGGGTCCCTGTGGGTTTTCCCTGGTTCTGATTCACGGCATCAGGAGAAGGAGAGAGAGACGGCTTACTGAGCTCCTGCCATTCCAGCCACAAGAGCAAAGGACCCCGTGAACATCATTCCATTTAATCAGAGATTCGTATTAGAGTTCCCATTCACAAACGCGCACACCGGTGGTGAAAGTTTAATTTGCTTGAGATCTTTCTGACTCCCGCCTCCAATTATTGACATGTAAAACTGGAAAACTAGGTTTTCTTAAATTTAAAGAATTATCAGAAAGGCCTCTCTCTGAGCTGTCACTTGAGTCCCAGGTATCCTTAGTTCTGAACCTTGATAGTGACACATGTTTGTGAAAATACCTGTCACTGAAACAACTCCAGACCTGGAGACCCAGGCTCTCCCTGCTCCCCCAGCACAGCCTGCAGCTCTCTTCCCACACTCTGGAATGTGGGGGGCTGCCAAGGGCATTTTTGTCTGCTATGACCCTGAGCTGCTATGACCCAAGGCATCCCCCCCAGGTCCTGCATGAAGGAGGCTTATCTGGGGACCGAGGGCACAGGGCAGTGGCCTCCAGCTTACGGGGGTTGGCCCTGAGCAGACTCTCCCTTGTGAGTCCTGACTTGCTTACTTGTGTGCGTGCATACTCAGTTGTGTCTGACTCTTTGCGACCCTGTGGACTGGAGCTTGCCAGGCTCCTCTGTCCATGGAATCCTCCAGGCAAGAATACTGGAGTGGATTGCCATTTCCTTCTCCAGGGACTTGCTTACTTAGAAGGTGCTTGATCCCCGTGTCTTCAGTTGAAGGCAACCTGAAGCTAATGAAAGCTCCAGTCCACTCCTCCACTCGTGGGCGTGCAGGACAACAGGCAGCATTGCCTAAACATTTCTCTCACCAGCACCCCTCCCCGACGGGGCTGCAGCCTTGACTTCAGTTGTCACAACAATACAGCTGTTTTAGGTCCTGGAAAACCAGCCTTGGAGAGGCAGCCAGAGACCCCAGGCCTGAAAGGTCGCGTTCGTCTTGCCTCAAGAAGCATGCATATGCACACGCGTGTGTGTGTGTGAGGGTGGGGCGATTGTGCCAGGCAGGTAAATGGTGAACTCCTGGACCATGTTTTCCTGTTGGCCCGGGAGCATAGAGCATTGAATTCTGTCCCCCGAAAACCCCTATTTCAGGAGGCTGCAGCACCGGGCCCAGAGACCCACAAAAAACCCAGTGGGAGAACATTCTTTCTGAAGAAACCCCCTTCCACACACAGGAGCCAGGCCTCTGAGGGCTGACAAGGGCCAACAAGACCCAGCAGACAACGTAATGAGGTTCCACCCAGAGCCGCCCGAAGCCACTGACACATGGCCCCGGGGGCATGAGTTCAGCGGGCGGCTGCCCTGGGGTTCACGTGTGAGCATCACTTTAAAGGAAAGGGAAAGTAGCCCTGCTCACCGATCAATATTCACATTTGTGTGGAAAAGCACAACTTATATGAACCAAGTGAAAACTGGTAAGCCCAGTTCCTAGTAACAGAAATTGTTAATACGTTGCAGAACATGCTTCCAGATGCCATTCTCTGAGTGTGCATGGGAGCACATGTGCAAGGGCTTCCATTCTCCTGGAATCTGCTTTTCTTATTTAAAAATAAGTTCTTATGGATGTGTTATCATTTCCTCAACTGATAAGAGGTGGAGGCTGGTGCCCATCAGGCATTTCTGCAGCAGGTGGAATTGCCCACACCCAGTGGAACTCAGAGACTTCAGCCTGGACCCTGCCCACACCCAGTGGAACTCAGAGACTTCAGCCTGGACCCTTTCCTCGGGGACAGACTGGCTCCCACTCAGAGCTGTGAGTCTGATCACCCACCTGACTTAAGTGTGAAACTCAACCCAGGCAGACATTTGAAATTCAAGTTTTCCTGGAGCTATGCTGATAGGTTTAGAGACCTGGGCAGGCTGCTGATGAGGGGAGGGTAACAGCAGAGAGGAAGCTCTGAGCTCTTTGAAATGACCTTGGGGTCAAGAGGTCATTTGGTACAAGTGATTCTGTTTCCGGAGAAAGAGACTGAGGTCAGGAACGGTTTTATGAGAGTAATAATCTGGTGGAGAAATCAACAAAGGATACAAAGAGAAATTTTCCAAAAGATAAAACATGAGTTAAGAACGTATTTTAAAATATTCAATTGTGTTCACAAAGAAATGAAAACGAAACAATAAAAGGTCTTTTTTGTCTATCAAATTTAGGGGAAAAAGACAGAGCTGGATGGGTTCAAGGAGCTGAATCCTTTGTACACTTGGGATTTTCAAAGATGTGATTTCCTCTGCGTGTACCATGACAATGTGTCCAAATAGCTTTAAATATAGTCATCCCACTTGATACATTGTTTTTACAGGAATTTATACCAGGAATTTATCTTAATGAATTAATTAGAGATAGTCACAAAGATTTATCTTCCAGGATGTTCACTGCAGCATTTTTTATGGTGGTGAAAATTTGGAAAAGACATAAATGTCCAACAATAGGGGATTGGTGAAATAAATGGAGCCCTAGGCAGCCACTAAGATTCAAATTTTAGAAAAATTAATGACACGAAAAGGCTCATGATATAATAAATTTTAAAATTTGCTTATAAAATTGAACACTTTTTTTCAAGTGGATATTTCTGAGTGCCAGAGTTACAGGTAATTTTTGTTTCAAAATTTTATCTCTATGCTCTCATGCTTTTCACATTTCTACAATGGATGCATTTGTTAACCTCTTAAGGAAATGGCACCGGAGGAAGGTCGGATTATGGTGGGGAGGCTGCAGGAAGTGAGGAAGTGTTGTGAGGTTACCTGCCAACTATGGCTTCTCATTAGCTAGTAGCTTCAGGGTCAGGGGCCGGGTCAAGGCTGTCCTTCTTGGCCCCTGGCACCCACGTGGTGGCTCCCGGCCCTGCACCCAGGAGTTCAGCCTGCCGGCAGACCCCATAAAACAAGATGTTGCTGCTGAAGGCCAAGGGTAGCCTGCAGACCTCAGTTGGCACCTGGATTGCTAACAATCAGACCCTAGATGGATTCTGGTACATGTGGGTGGTTTCTGGCACTCAGTACCCCTTCCACGCTCCCATACGCTCTTATTCCTGGGACTGTGTAACGCTTTGCTTTTCCGACATCCCAGTTCCTGTCCCCGATTCAGACCAGGGAGAAGCGGATGGGAAGTACTTCCCACTGGGCTTTCCTTCTCCCCTTGCTGGGTGAGACTCGCCCTCCCTTCCTGACACTGACCTGCCACCACCAGGCTGCTTGGAAAAACCGACCAGGAGCTCTGAGCAAGGGCGGAGGACAGGGCTCATGGGGGGCAGTAGACGGGGACTCGGGGCCAGGGCAGCAAGGAGGACCCAGGACGGAGGACCCTGGAGCCCCACGATGGTGCCACACGCTCCCAGCCCAAGCGGAGCCACCCTGCTCCGAGCGGCGGGGCAGGCGCAGACGCAGTGCCTTTGGGGTAAGGAAGTGACAGGGGCTGGCGCTGCCGTGAGACTCCCCGTGGCATCGGCCGACCTGGGAGGTGGGGGAAGACCGCACGGAGCAGGGCTAGAGAGGGAACCTTCCGGGGTCAGGGTCTTCCTAAACCGTCTGGTGCTAAAAACAGGAGGAGGCCAGCTCCTCTGCTCTATCAGAAGCGTGTCCCTCCAACCCACTTCTCCGGGGTGGTTCAGTGGGGACGCAACCCAGACCGCTGGCGGCAGGCGCCGCGGGGGCTCTGGGCCAGGCGCCCGCAGGCCGTGCCCGCCGTGGTGCAGCTCTGGAGCCAGTGAGTGACACGGTGCCCGCCCGGACCACGTGGGGAAGCTTCGGGGCGAGCGCTGGGAGGAGCGTGGCCGGCGAGACGGAGGAGCGCTGGAGCGGGGTCTCCGCCGGCCCCGCGAGGCCCCGCGCCGCGCCCGCACGCCGGCGGGCGGGGCTTTCCCGGCGGCCGCGTCCCGGCGGCCTCATCCTCCACGAGCCCCGCAGCCCTCGCCCGCAGCACCCGCCACGTGCTCCTTCTCTCCGGACAGGCCAGTCGGGAAAGTTCTAACTGCTTCGATGAGTCTTAGAGGCCCGCTGACCGAAGCTGTCATTTCCCCGTCTGCGGGCGGGGGGAGGCCCGCGGGAGGACCAGCTTGCTCCCAGGGGTAACAGCGGGGGCCGACGCCTGCCGCCCGCAAAGTTGCGGGAAGTCGGAGCCAGGCCAGCGCCGGGCTCTAACCACTGCCTGCCTGCTTCACTGCCAGCGTCCTCGGCGGCTCCCACACCGGTCTGCCCTACGTGCTATTCAGACCGCGTCCTCACCGGCCGTCAGAAGTCTGTTCTTCAGGACTCCCACCCTGGGCCTTTCCCAAGTCACTTGCTTTTCTCCCCTTACTAGGGGACCCCGTTTTTTTCTGTCATCCATGCACTCTGTGCTTCCCTGGTGGCTAAGATGATAAAGAATCGGCCCCACAATGCAGGAGACCCGGGTTCAATCCCTGGGTCACCCACTCCAGTATTCTTGGCTGGAGAATCCCATGCATAGAGGAGCCTGGCGGGCTACAGTCCCTGGGATGGCAAAGAGTCAGATAGGACTGAGCGACTAACACTTTGACGTTCGTGCACTCTGTACCCACCTTGAGTCCTGAGCCCCCATTACGACCCACGCAACCCTCCAGGGAAGCACCAGCCCTTAGGAGCCTTGCTAGCCCGAAGAGCTGTCTGGAGCATCAAGAGGAAGAGCTCCTCGCGCCACCCACTATCCCGCTGACCCCGTGAGCCCCGCGGACAGGAGGACAGGACAGCTGCAGGATGCCAGGATGCCACAGGGTGTCGGAGGAGGGCCACACGGAGGGGCGCACGCCGTCCACAGCCCACTGCCACGCCGCCGCCTGTCCCCTGCCAGTGTCCCCTGACTGCTGAAGCCTTGGCACGGAGGTCTCAGGGTGGGGCCTGGCCCCCGCGTGTGCCTGGCGCGTTCTCAGCTGCCACCTTCCTGTGGTCCCCGCCCTTCTGCTGAGCCTGGTTGTCTTTCTCTGGATTCTATGAGCCACCTGATATCCTTCTAATAGTCCCTGTTTTTGCTTGAATGAGTCCATGGTTTCTGCCATTGGCAAGCAAGGGTGGGCCACAGCTCCCTCCCAGGGCTGCTGGAAGCACTGCTGGCTGGAGGGGGCCGCCCGGGGCAGAGGACCCCAGGGTGGGGGGTGTCCCAGCGCTGCGCTCTCTGGCGCTGGGGCAGACCTCATTCCGGGGTCGTTCTCCAGGTTTTCCTGCCTTTGGCATCGTCGGCATGTTTGGTTCCTTCGGGTCACTGCAGACTCAGGAGTCACGGACGCTGGGGAGACTGTTTACTGCACAGAGCCGCACCGTCACCGCCCTCCACAGTCAGAGAGGGCTGTTCACCGGGGCCTCCTCGGGAAGCCCGAGGCTGTTCATCGCCTGCGGTCACTCCAGACCAGCCCTCTGGAAAGACACTCAGCGTGTCAGCATCACCCTCCACGGTCCTCCCCTGCGGCCCCCGCCCTCCTCTGAGCAGGGCCGGGCAGGCAGACCCTGCGCGCTTCCAGGAGCTGGAGGGAAGGGTCTCTGTTCTGGGGGAAACCAGGGAAAAGCCCAGCTCGCCAATGACCACGTGACACCTTTGAAGAGAGAGGGAATGTTGCTTTTTCCCTCTGTAGCAGTAAGCTCAATAAATGAACGATAAGCTCATGAGAAAGCACACAGCTATGAGCGCAGGTCTCCCCACTCTCTTGAGCAAGATTTCCGTGCAGGACCTTCCCGCTTCCTCTGAGGTACCATAGATCCCCCAGGGGCCAGATCCCGTGTGGGATGGCTCCCAGCTCCCACCCTTGGGACAAGGGCCTGCAGACAGGTGCCAACGTGACGAGGCGGCTGAGAGCATCCTCAGGATACAGCATCCGCCGATGGGAGGATGAGACGGGGAGACCCAGGGCTCCGGAGAGGTCTGCAGGACCTGGAGGAAGGCCGGGACCCAGCCCCTCCTGGTTTCATGTTACTAAAGCCCTTGAACGGCCAAGGTCATTTGTGAGGGAGCACCATGGGGGGAGCACCGTAAGGGAGCATCATGAGGGAGCACCTTCAGGGAGCTGGAGCCCTGGGCTGATCAGAGGCCTGGGGCCCCGGACCCCAAGCCTGGTCCCAGAGGGTGAGCGTGTGTGACGTGGAGGCCGAGAGTCCCGAGCACAGGGAGCCGGCTCCACTGACCAGCTCGTCACCCAGAAATCCAGGGGGCCTCCTCGTCCCCCCCCAGAGGGGTGGAGGCTCGGCACCAGCAGGGACCGAGGGCCCTGGGGGCTGAGGGGGAGGCACCTTGGGGGGAAATGGGCATTTCTATTACCTTTGCATATTTAGAAGTACAGCGTGGACACACACACTGCACCAATGTCAGGGCCCTGGTTTTGACATTGAATATAGTTAGCTAAGACGTCTCCACTGGAGAAGCCAGTGAAAGGGACACCTGTGGATCTCTGTGTATTATTTGTGTAACTCCCTGTAAGTCTATAGTTATTTAAAAATAAAAAGTCATTTAAAAAGATACGGGATACAGTGTTTTCATAATGAAAACCTGGCCGTGTCAAATCACAGAAGGAAGCTCCCCCAAATTCCAAAAGGGAAACGTAAGAGCTGGGACATAATTTTCCACCCCAGGCTGCTGGAGTAGAACTTCTGGTTTCCCATTCCCTGTGCAGGGCCGGGAAAGACCTAGGAAACGTTGGCAGAGAGCCCCGACTTGGCCTCCACCCCCAGGCCTGACCTGCAAAGGACACCGTGATTAGTAAAACGGGCTATTTCCCTAAGGGCCTCTCATGGAGGTGGCGGCAACAGTTAGAGAAGGCTTGTGAGCAACACACACAGACACGCTTACAGACACACACCCACACACTCACAACACTGCCCAGCCACCTCCATGGAGCTCTCTTCCTATTTCTTGTGACTTCTGCACCCCACCCACCCATCCCAGTGTCGGGTGGGCAGAAGAACCCCACTACAGGACTTCCTTGGTGGGGTCGTGGTTAAGACTCTGCCTGCCAATGCAGGGGACATGAGTTCGATCCCCAGTCCGGGCAGATCCCAGGTGATGAGGGAGAACTAAGCCCGAGTGGCACAGCTATTGAAGCACACGTGCCCCAGAGCTTGCGCTCGGAGACGAGAAGCCGCCAGGAGCAGAGGCCCGTGCGTCACAACTGGAGAGCGGCCCCCACTCGCCACAACTAAGAAAAGCCCAGGCAGCAACGGAGACCCAGCACAGCCAGAAACAAATAAACGAAACTTTTTAAAAGAGCAAACGTCCACGGACGGCCTCCGGAAGCCACCTAAGCACGACGCTCAGGACACGGCGGACTTTTGTTGCTGTGTTCTTTCCAGTGTAATGTCAGCCCTCTCGTCTATGGCTCAGAGAGCCTCCAGCGAAACAAAATTAAAATACAGAAACAGAAAACATGAAGTTTCCTCTTTACTCCTTTGTGTGGGACTGAAGCCTTTTAATAGTTTCCAACAAAACCCATCTCAAATCCAATAAACTATGGAAAAAAATAGTTGAACATACAAAAAGATTCAAAAATCTACAATAAGGGAGCTTACATGAACAAGTATTTTCCTGTGAAAATTGATTCCTTGATTTTCTCCAAGAAAGAAGAAAACTTTATATTCTCAAAGAGACCGGGGAGGAAATTGCATCGATGAAAAGAGAACCATCTCAAATGTTTAAAATCTTGTTTCTAGAAGTAAAACACCAATTACGCGTTGTTTCTTAGGTCCGCAGAAGCAGTGAACTGTGTATTGGATGTTGCAGAAAGCCAGCTTCTCTGGTGGCTCAGATGGCAAAGAAGCTGCCTGCAATGCAGGAGACCTGGGTTCGATCCCTGGGTCAGGATGAGCCCCTGGAGAAGGGAATGGCAACACACTTCTGTATTCTTGCCTGGAGAATTCCATGGACAAAGGAGGCTGACCAGCAAGTCCATGGGATCGCAAGCAGTTGGACATGACTGAGCGACTAACATTACACTGCAAACTAATTACCTGGAGAAATTCTCTGACGCTTTAGAAGATGTAGGTGTGAAAAGAGTAAGTAACAAGAAAGATAAAAAGAGGAAGATCACAGAGTATCTGTTGGGGGAGATTTGCATAACAGGGCTTCCAAAAGGAAATAAAGGAGCAGAGAAGAAGAAATAACAGAAGAAAAATGCTCAGATATAGAAATCATTAGAGACCGTTAGGAAAGGGAAGAAGCGGGGAAGGGTTGAGTAAAGGAGCCCCGCCCCACCCCCCCACCCCCCGCCCCGAAAAAACCAACATCCACAGATGAGGGAGGAAAAGGAAGAATCCTGATCACGATCACACAGCCACCAAGGCTGAGGGCCTGTTCCAAGAAAACGGATAACCTGAGTGTTTTACAAAATCAAACAGAAATGAAGATACATATTCTAATGAGGAATGTAAAGAATAATTTCTTATAAAGATATTATAAGGAAAATAAAGAACAAAATAACCCAGAGGGAAGGAGGG